>FWPY01000028.1:0-277500 GCA_900174645.1 Sonneratia alba | reverse complement strand
GTCAGCCGTCAACCCGTATCCTTCCGCCATATCCCTCCTCAGAGCCCCCTCAGACCGTCTCTCCCTCCCTCTGATTGTGTATTCATTGGTCACTTCCCTGAAATCCTCAGGGCTCTTACTCGCGCGCTCAGTCAGCCATCCATGGAAGCTCTGCAGTTCAACTGGACGGTTCTGTTCTTACTACTCTCATTCACGTTGCTCCCCAGTCACTCCTCATCTCTTTCACCCTGTAATTTTCCGGCGATATTCAACTTCGGGGACTCAAACTCTGACACGGGTGGGCTCTCGGCAGCATTCGGGCAGGCCCCTCCGCCCAACGGGGAGACCTACTTCCATCGCCCGGTTGGCCGCTACTGCGATGGGCGTCTGATAATCGACTTCATCGGTATGAACTTTCTATATGCTCTGTTCTGTATTCTCTTTCGAGGATTTTCTCGAAGCCCATATTAAAGATAGAAAGTTTGCCTTCCTTTTAACAGCGGAAGGGGTGGGACTTCCCCATCTGAGTGCATACTTAGACTCTGTTGGCTCGAACTACAGTCATGGAGTCAATTTCGCGACCGCGGGTTCCACCATTCGGCCCCAGAACACGACTATGGCTCAGAGTGGATATAGCCCGGTTTCGCTCGATGTTCAGGTCGTGCAGTACTTGGATTTCCATAAAAGATCCCAAACATTCCGCAGACAAGGTGTGCATTGGCGACTCACCATTATAGTCTTCCATCTTTCTTTGTTTTCATGGCAAATACGAGAAATAAAAAAGTTAGGTGTAAGATCGGACTGCAATGAAGTAAGATCAGCCTGTAGTAACGGTCGGAGAAACCTAAAAATGGGACGAGTGTTTTTGACAAGCTCACCGATGATGTCTGAATAGGAGGTGGCGTTTTCGAGAAACTATTGCCTAAGAAGACTGCTTCCGCCAAGCTCTGCATACGTTCGACATTGGTCAGAACGACCTTACATCAGGTTTCAAGCTCAACATGACCGTGGAACAGGTCAAGGCTTATGTCCCCGATCTCATTGCTCAGTTCTCCAACACCCTGAAGGTGACACTAGTTTTCCAAACGTAATGCGAGAATAATAATAATGTTGTGACGAGATTTGATGAGGATGATCATGAGGTTATATGAGCCCTTTTGTGGTTTGTGAACAGAAAGTGTATGCTCAAGGGGGCCGATCATTTTGGGTGCACAACACGGGCCCACTCGGTTGCTTACCATACGTGGTGGACCGGTTTCTCATTACAGCAGCACAGGTTGATAAATTTGGGTGCGCGACACCGTTCAATGATGTAGCCCGGTTTTTCAACCATCAACTGAAGGAAGCCGTAGATCGACTCCGAGTAGACCTTCCCGAAGCTTGGATCACCTATGTTGATGTGTACTCGGTGAAGCATAAACTCATTACCCGGGCAAAGAAATTTGGTACACAATTTGAGTTTTCAGCTTCCCATCGCTTCTGCAAAATGTCTGGAATTCAGCACTGATACTCGTGATGAAATTTTCAGGATTCCAGAGCCCTTTAGTTGCTTGCTGCGGTCATGGCGGAAAGTACAACTACAACAGATTCAGGAAGTGCGGTGCCACCATTACCGTCGAAGGCAAAGATGTCCTAATCGTAAATTCGTGCAGAGACCCATCAGTTCGGGTCAATTGGGATGGTGCTCACTACACCGAGGCTGCAAATAAGTGGGTGTTCGAGCAGATAATTAACGGGTCTTACTCGGACCCACCAATTCCCCTCAGTATGGCCTGCAATAGAATTGAACACTAGAATAGCAGTTGAGACACTTACACCGGTACCTTTGTGTCTGTCTTTCCACTCATTGGGGAACGCAATAAGAAGCCTCATGATTGCGCGGTCTTCAGGTCTTCGTACTGACTAAATTTCAACAATCAAACATTCGGGTTCGGTTGACAAGTGGTCGAAGTGCATGAATTTCTTTGCAGCGAGAATTTGAGTTGACTCTTTGGGGGAACTTAGATAGTGATCATCAAGTATCTTACTAGGAGGATAAAGTGACCCAACGCTTTGGGTACATCAACTGAAAGCTACATCAGCTGAGGCGAGACTGTTAAATCTGAGGCAAGTCAGATCGATTATCATTACTGTAATATCATCTAAACTACCTCTACTGACAGCAAGGTTAGCGAGCTCCTTGCAAGCAGCAACAAGCCCAACCGCAGAGGAGCTAGCATTAGGGCCGTTGTTCTCTTGATTTGAGCGATCTAGCTTTGGGTTGAGCCGGTTCATCAGTGAAATCCTCCTTAACTTTGTTGGAGGACCATCATTCTCATGGTAAAACTCGTTTTCTTCAAGATCTCCATTCCTACAACTGCACAATCTCTGATGGCTCGAAGAACGTTTAGTAGCACACTTCTGCTGCTTGACCAAAGTGATCCGGCGCAACTTCGACGAGGGGCTCACATTTACACGACCATAATTCTCATCATTGTCATCCTTACAAAGATCTGTTAGCTTTGGAGTTTCCTTTTCTTTTGCACATAAGCGTGAAACAATATCAACAGCCTCTTGGTTCCCAACCTGTGAAAATAGGAGGAGGAGCAAAGATTAGTATTCATGACCTGACATAAACACAGATTCTAATTGTAATAGTTTTCCATGAAGATGATTCCCTTTGGTCTAGACAAATTTTTCGGTGTTCAATCTTCCATTTTTCTCTTCTCGAAGAATGAAAAAGCACAGGAGTCATGTACTAGATTGTACATGCCTTCCTTCTAAATCAGACTGTTTATTTTCCCCAAGTCTCTTGAAGAAAATGAATTCTGAATGGAAATGCGTCCATTAGCACCTGTTCCCACAGCCCATCAGAGGCCATGACAAGGAACTCCATGTCTGGGGTCAGTTGAACGACTGTTGTTTCGGGTTCGGCCACAACCCACTGCTTCAAGTGGGCATCCCCGATGCTTCTGGAAACAGTGAGAATTCCATGAACTCTCCAAGCCCCTCTGTGCATCTCCACGTAACCTCCCATATCTTCTATTCTCTGCCGTTCAGTCAACTCACTGGCCCTATGGTCTTTCGTGAGAGCTTCAGCCACTCCATGTCTAGAAAGAACAGCCCTGCAGTCTCCTAAGTTTGAGACGATGATTTCCTGTCCTTCGATTAAGGCAGTGACACAGCAAGTACCACTGCTTAAACCCTGCATTAGTTCTAGCATTTGGTAAATGAAAACAATAAAGGCGTGGAAATGGAAAAACTAAGGTACGATGGTGATAAGAAGAAGGCATATATTTAACTAGTTAAGCAACACAAAGATGAAGTAGGGAAAAAAAAAAAGTCTATGCTCCCATCAGAATATAATGATATCTGGAGATACCTAAAACTTTTGTCATGATGACCAAATAGAACCATCAGAATATAATGATATCCTACAAATTTAGATAGTTAATAGTCTACAATTTCATTAGAATATTTCATGAACTTCAACTGCTATCAAAGTTGAGACTTTTCATTTTTGGATTTTCAAGCTATGGTCAGCCCTTGAACAACCACATATTGAATGAATAATGACAGCTAGCAGCTGAAGCAGGACTTTAATTCAGCTCCATCCATTATAACTAACTAAAAAGCTGCACAAAAGCCCAGATAATCTCTCGATGTAGGTTCTTAAGAGCAGGTTCAGTAATTGCCAAACAAGGTCAGATCTCCAGAAATAGTAAAACTTGCCAATAGATCTGTTATTAAATTCCCAACAAGAGATGCAGAGACTGGTTCCTGGATGATAGACTGCGAACCAAATAAACATAGAAGAACAATTCCTTCCTCGAGCGGGACTCAAAGAAGGAAGAGACCGCAAATCACCTGCTTTAGGAACTCCTGGTCGGTTTTCAAGTACCCGCCCTTTACAGCTTCTTCTTTAGATGAACCGGATCCACAGTTCTCCATCATGTCTATTATGTTCTTATGCAATCGCTCTGCAACGAAATCTGCAGCCTTCCTACCACCATGCCCATCATAGACACCAAAGAAACACTGCAGGTCGTGGCAACAACATTGGTCACAGTTCGGCAAAATCACAGCTGCATTTGTGCCAATTAACTGAAAGCTCGAGAACGTTTATCAGGGAAAAACGTGAAACTACAGCTGCTTGAATAAAAATCCGAGACTCTACTGAGAAGATTTTAAGTGAATAACTTGTTTTGTAATGAGGGAAAATTGTGAGAAGTGGAAGTTAATATGTGCGACCAGAGCTAAGTTGTTACCCTGTTTGGGTTGCCCAGAAAGGAGGGAATGATCCGGTGGGTATCTTCCATTAACTTCTTCTTGCCCTTGATGGAGAAGATTTCGACTCCGGCGGTACCGAGGCAGCCGGCGTCGATCTTCTTCGGGGTGGAGTCCCGGCGGCTGAGCTCTTCCGGTCGGACCTCCCGCAGCACGTCTGGGATCTCAATGTTCGGCGGCCTCTTCCGCTTCACCGAGGAAGGCAAAGAAGGAGCGAGTTTGGTGGTGGAAGACAAGCCATCGGTGATCATCATTGCAGCTGAAGAGAGGCTGAGCTGAACGGAGCTGCAGTGATCTCCGAGAGAGAGAGAGAGAGAGAGAGAGGAATGGACTCTTGGGTGGTGTTGGCTTCGGTGTGGCCGACTGTTTAACGTTAACCTAACGGCTACTTGCACTAAGAGGAAGAGCAAGAGGGTGAGGCTTCTTGAGGTTAAAAGAAGACAAACATGAGGGGCATTTTCGGGTTCGCAGGTAGGTCAAAACACCGAACTTTCTCTCTCTTTGCCGGTGCGAGCCGTTGGGGTAGGGGGAGGGATTTGGCGGTCAATGGTGTGAACGAACGGATACCTTGGGCCTTTGGCTTCTTCTCTCTGACTTTGGAGACGAAATCTTCCAAAACAGGCGGTCGAGGCGGTCTTCTGGTTTCCACTAAATATATATATATATATATATTGGTATAAATTTCAGTAATTTCTATTTTTTTAATCAAATTTTCTTTAAATAATCTAATGGGACGACAATTTTTCGTGAAAATGGAAAATTATTATTATTCGGCCCCATCATCCACCTCCATTATGGGTGAGTTTTGACTTCCTCTTATCAATCTAGTGTTTCTTTTTATATCGTTGACGAAGGCACTAAACCGTGTACATTATGGCACCGGGTGTGGCATACGAGCCATCCGGGTACGGACATAGTCCCCCCCCCTACATGTCGTGTTTCCTCTGTTGCCTTGCGAGTCAATTTTATTCATCAACTTAGGTCGGCCATCTTTTGACAGCAGGTTGATTTGGTCCATGGACGGTGGGGGCCTTAGTCTTCACAGGGTGCGTCGAGGTCAACCCACTGGTTCCAACTGCCCTTTTTGTTTCCCTTTATATTATAATCTCTCTTATCAATTTCATGGCCTATGCATCCTTGTATTTTTTTTAGAACAATCTAACGATCAATCTTATATAATAATTTAGGAGGAAAATGGTGGGGGGTGAAGCTGCTTAAATCTCTTTAATTGCATGTAAAGGAAGATGTTTGCTTCGAGCTAATATAAATAGCTTAGTATGATTTAATATCATTTTTTAAAAAGTAAAATTTTATATTTAAATATTCACTTTATTTAGACATATTCTATAATTAAAAATGCATATAATCTTTAGAAGCGAAGCAATTTCGTAGGGTTTGCACGTTGTGCTCATATTATAAATGTCCTACGAAATAGAAGGAAAAAGCAATTTCGTAGGGTTACTGACCAATTCTTTTGGGGGTATCGTTGGACTGACGACGACAATAATAATAAACCATTATTCTCACTTCGGCACGTACGACAAGAGAAGGAAAGGGACAGCATAGAATATAGTAATTCCCACGCAGACTTCTGACACCCAATCTATAAAGTCAACCCGTAGCGTCAAACACGACAAAAGCTAGCAACATCACGAAGAAGAAGAAGAAGAAGAAGTCCATGAGAGCCCTTTTCCTGGAAAATTTTCCACTTTACATGGGACACGATTCAATGGACATTTTATGTTAGATTGCACTTATTGAAACCCCCGCATTTCCTTGGATTTTTTTTTTATAATTGAAAATTTTGGCATAAAATCCCTTTTTTAATGAATAGATAAAAGTAAATACATATTATTTATATATATATATATATCACATTTGATCGGATTTCCATAAAAATTTGAATACATCTTCCCCGATTTCTTCTACCTGACATATGTTATAGTATTGAACCTTCGATTGATTAAAACTAATTATATGTAGGAACACAACAACAGCACAGGCGCTTAAGATTTTACCGGCTACCGATCGACGAGATCTAGTCCCTGGGTAAGGACGAAAAGGAACCCTAGTTCTGAACCCTAGCAGAAAAAGCTCTCAAAATTTCAGGGTGATGCGGAATGTCACTGACGGCCGTGCCCAGATCGTCCCGAAGAAGGTGCTGGTTCCTCGACAATGAGGAAGGGACATGCATGGTAGTCACGGTCACAAACTCCCGAGACATCAAAACCCTGGAAAGGCATCAGATTCCCCATATCTCATTTCCCTCTTCAACACATAGGTGGACTGATGATGATCGGGCATCCAAATCCGATGACTCTCTACGGATGAGGATGCCGGATGATCTGCTGTGGTGATATTCGTCTCCTTATTAGAGGAGGGTTTGCTGAAAGAGCTCCGAATCACGTCCTCCAACAGCCCCGAGCTCGATGGCTCGGACAGCTGCGGGAAGAACTCCATTCCCGATTGGAGCGTTTCCATGATAGACTTCGTGCCAACCGTTGGAGGCAACTCGCCGGAGATGCCACCTGGAAGAGTGGTGTTGCCGGCAGAGGAGGTAGCACGAGCCAGTGGAGGGGAGAAAGAGGCTGCGGTAGTTCCACCTGGTACTCCATACATGTTGGGAAACGGACGCTCACGGTGGAGTAGGAGTTTGTTCCTCGAGGTAGAAGCCGACTCCACCAACGGCGGCGGCGGCGGCGGGGGTCTGTGGTGACGACCGTGCCGGGCAGTTGGGTCCAGTTGAGACGACAGCTGCCACGGGGAGAAGAGGAAGTAGTTGCCGGGGTTAGCGTGATTAGAAGGGAATATTACGGGGCGGTGCGCTTGGACTTCCTCGTTGGCCGGGTACGAGAAGTTGGTGCGGGCCTTGATGCCACGCATGGACCTGGCGGCGCAGTCGTAGGCGAAAGCCGCCTCCTCGGCCGTGTCGAAAGTTCCCAGCCACCGCCTCTCCTTAGTCTGCGGGTCACGTATCTCGGCAGCGTACCGGCCCCATGGGCGCCTCCGGACACCTCGGTACCGTGTGACCCCCGAGGTGTTTGGTGCGGCGGAGGTCTCTTTGAGACTTCTCTTGACGGTTGTGGAGGCGGAGGAGCCCGTGCTGAGGAACTTTTCAGCCTGAACTATGGCAGAGGAGGACGGTGTGATCATGTCGCCGTTCAGAAGCCTTAGAGCTTCCTCCATCACGTCGAGGGCTCTGATGATGAGTACAGAGAGGGAGAGATAGAGGGAAGTGAATGCAGTATTGCAATGCACCTGGGCAATCGGTGGGTGATGAAAGGTCTACTTATACACTCGCAAAAATGGAATAATTTATTAATTGAATTAAGAAAAACACCTTAATTATATTGAAAGCTAAATAATGCATATATTTCAAATTTAAATATCCAAGCAAGTTCTCTATCCTGATGAAAAGAGATAGCAATTTCATGGAGAGCTTGGACATATAATCATAAGCATATGCAACATATCATTTTTTCTCGGTTTAGATAAATTCTCACTACCTAACAATTATTAAAAATAAAATTGCGTGCTGTTAATGGACACGTAATTGGCAGAACTTCACCATAAGTCTTAAACATATACCATGTGAATCTATTAAATCTTTTATATTAGATAATACATAATGGAAGAAAAATTCGACATCATGAGGTTATTATAAAAAAAACATGCTGCAATAAATTCCCGTTGAGTTCCCATTACTTGAGAAGATTTTTTTTTAATGAATTAATCGATATCTAGATATTATTAGGTTCCAACTAATACAACTCGACTTTTAGTTAGTACACTTATAAGTAAAATTCTTATAATATAAATTATTTTTTATTTACAATATTAAAATCTAAAATCTCATTTAAGATAAATATGTATCAAATAATCTCAATTTCCTCGTATTAATGATTGATTAATTGGGTGAATACAACCATCTGTATATATGTATCATGAATGCGTGCCATCCCCTTCCTACCATATCTCTCACTTTCTCGAGGTAGCTTTCGTTCTTTGTTTACATTATATTTCTCTTTTACTCTTCCCGGGGAATGCAGAAAGGTAATCATATTGTCTATTCTATCTATGCGGCTCGGCTGCTCTCCTGCGTGCGTGTCTTGAGGACAAAGCATAATTACGAGGAAGAAAACTCCACTGTGGTAAAATTTTGGACGGAATTTGAAAGGGTTATACTATATTTAATTTAGCCATCTAACCAGATAAATGGGGTGCATACCAGGAAGAGATTTTTCAGGAGAGATAGTGCTCTAGAGTTCATAGACGCACTCAACAATTGATCTTCTATCTTCGACAAGTGGGCAAGTGAGTGACAGTCGGACCTTCTGTCTCGTCCAGTTTCTGGAGAATAGTGTAGGGTTCCATATTTGATATTTTTATTTCTCAAATCGGGTTAGGAGAACCAACGATTTAATCCATTAAAAAAGTCTGCCCACAGACAAAAAAAAAGGAGATAACAGTATAGCCCACAGGGGATTATCCATACGGAATTGAACTTCCATATTGATTTCTCTTGCCATTACTTTCGTCCTGCGCTTTGATTTTGGTTTGAATCTACACCAGCTTTACTATAGATTTTATCTCGATTCAACCTAAAAGAACAGTGCTGGAATTGAATGATACGTTGTAAGAAACAAGACAAGTTCTGAGAAGGGATCGTCTGCGTCGAAGACAGAACACCAGACGTCGTAATAAAGGTTAGAGGGGGAGAGAACGAGGAGTTGGGAGCATGCACTGTCAGAAGAGATCGTAAAGCTGTTCTGTTCTTCCAATATCTTCACGTAAAATCTTAAAGACTACAAACAAACTCCATCTGTCCATCACTGTGATGATTTATATCATTCTGAATGATTACACTGGCGGCGCTCAGAAGTTGTTCCTTCCTTGTCCTCCCTGTCTCACTCTCCCTTACAAATTGTACCTGATATAGTTATCAATTAAAATATATATATTTAAAATAAAGGTAGATATATTAACTAAGTATATTTAAGACAATTTTATAATATTATTTTTATTTCTTCAATTTACTTACTTTTTAAATTATTTGATTCTTCTAAATTTATGATTAGGTCAATTTTTTTATAAACTTCTTTGAGTTGAATGATATAATAACATATATGATTATAATGATCACATTTATATTTTACATATCTATTTTCTCCTTTTTATACATTATTATGATTTTTCTCAGTTTGATTAATGAATATGTAATTTTTTTTCATTTTCTAGTTATAAATGAAAATTAAAATCAATTAAAATATTAGATTATATATTATTAAAACAAATTTAGTTGTAGCCAATTCTCACCTATGTAAATCGAGGGAAAGAAATTGGTTCACCTGCCCATTAAGTTCAACTGTATGATTTTTGGGTTATACTAGTTTTTTTTTTATTATTGAGAAGATGAATTCGAATTTATAAGTAATATTGGAATTATGGTAGAAGTAAAAAAAAGAAAACATAACAAATACTCTATAATAAAATTATAAATTTAATTATTATCATAAAATTATTTATATATTTATATTTTATTTCTCTAATATATCCTCCTACTTTCATATCTAAATATATATATATATATCTATGCCGACTGGTGGCGGAAGAGGTGCCATTTAAAACCCGATAGTCATATCAACTATTTGCACTTTGGATTCACCTATAACACATTTATGTCTTTGCCTTGCTATCCTTTTCTTAACAGGAGGGAATTAAATCGCCACTCGAAAAACCCGACAGACATGCGCTGTTCTTTTCTCCCTCTTAGTAAAAAAAAAAAAATTAAAATCTTCATTTGATTTACATTTATATATATACAGTTACCATTTATAGAGGTTTATATTTTCTTATCTATATAAATCAACCGAGTTACCAAATTTTCGACTAATCCACCTCAAACCAAGTCAATCTATTTAAGGTATAAAGTTCTCTCGATATAATATTTATAAAATTTGGATATAAATTTGAATTTTGTTTTGGTTGCTTCGAGCTTATCCCGACCAATTTATTTGCCCCCCATGTCAACCTCCAACCAAAACCCTATTTACGTAGCGCTAAGGTTGTCATGTCCATTGTCCACGCACCCTCCTCGTATATATATATTTTTATCGGTTCGCTAGAAGATGTTCGGTGTCGACTCGCTCGAATTACTCCGTTGTTGAACCCGGTAAACTCCAGTTCTTACGAAGATTACCACGCTCAAGTCACCCTGTTACTGTTTCTTCACTGGTCACGATGACGTACTTAACGTCATCTCTATCGATCAAACGCCCACTAATCAAATTCACAGACAATGTAAGAGATGTAAGAGTTTTCCAATGTCCCCCGACCGTGTGATCTTCGTATAGCACTTGGGCTAGGGATATTTTGGATGCACGAAACTCCTACGATGATAGACAGACAGGGCTGTTGTTCGAGTTCTGTCGACCATTCATTTGTTTGTCCCCCGTGCGTCTGTCCCTCTTCATCCTTCCGTACTTGTAACTTAATACCGTTAACGTACTTCCGATTAATGGATCATTAACCGCCCAGAGAAATCACATTAAAGGGGGATTAATGGAAATTGAAATTAATGAAACAAGATAAGAAGTTTTCCCTCGGCGCCCCGATCCATTGAAGTTGCTTTTAAAGATCCCGAGGGCTTCGTGGGAGAAAAGTCAACTCAGCATAGACTGTCACTTTGGGCCGGCCCGAGCTTTTAGTTCCAGCCCGGCCCAAATTACACAAAAAATAGTTATTTTTTAAAAGATAAATTACAATAATTTTATATTTCAAAATGAATTTATAATGATATAACTACTCAATTAATCTAAAATTTATATTAATTTTAAAAATATTAAAATTACTATTAAATGTAATGAAAACTTTTTTTAAAAAAAAGTTTTCCAACAATGTTTCTCCTTATTATAAAAATTATTTTTGTGCTTTTTAGACCGGCACGGTTTAATATCTAAGGCGGCCAAGAACCTAACTTAGGCATGGTTTTTTGTGCCATGTCTACATTGTGTCAATTTTTTTTCGGCTCTGATCTCTGAAAGGTTTTTCACTTTCTATACCTATTAAGTAATCCGAATGGAGAATTATTGAGATTAGAAGAGGAAAATAAATTGATTATAGAGTGACACGTTCTTAAAGTTAGCCATGATTGATTGAGTTGAATATAATTTAAGAACCTATTTATCAATTATATTGTAAAGTTTTTTAATGAGTGGATTCCATAATTATATATCGTTAACTTGTAACTTAAAAGTCGGTTGCAATCTCAAATTAGATGAACATTAGGCCAAAACAGAGTACTTGTAATCTGGCGGGGAGTGTTGAAATGTCACTCATTCCATTGGATCGTGTGACAGACAATTACATGAGTGAAAAGAGGGGATGGATGTGGTGTGTCATATGGTCAAAGTACGAGGATGAGACAATTTTTATGGGGTTGTGCATGTATGTCCCTGAGGTAAATATCGGATGTAAATTGGACTAATTTTTTTCGTTTTTAAAACCGAACCGAACCGCTTTGTTGGATAGGGAATCAGATAGTCACCAAATCTGGTTTACTTAATTAATCAAATATACTCTAAGTTTGGTCAGAATAATCTAAACTACCCTATTTTTGGTTCAACTGACAAACCCAACTAAACTAACGATCAAAACAGGTAAATTGAAAATTATTTCAAAAAAAGGAAAAAACCCCATCAACCTAACATCCATTTAAAAAGAATGCTTTATTTTTATTAGATTTAAATTTATATTTTTTACTAAACTTAAATGTTATAATTGATATTTTAAAAATTGAAATTATAAAATTGTGTTTAATATATGGTATTTTAATTTACAACTATTAATTAATTTATGTTATTATTATTATTTATTAAATATGTAATTTGACCTAAAACCCATAAACTAATACCTTAACCAGATCCTGATCTGATTCGATTTTAAAAATTATACTCTAAAATAAGATTTAAGATTTCCTAAATTTCAAGGTCATGAATTTTTATAGCTGGTAATGGGTCCTACAAAGAAAAAAGTTCATGGGCCTTTCATGTTCTTATAGTTTGGGCCTTAACATTTTCAAGGGCCGGCCCATCTCACTGCTGGCTTCTCTTTTCCCCTTGAAGTTTCTCGCTCGCTCGGTGGTAGCTTGTCTGCGGAGCTTCATTGCTTCCGGCTCCTCTCTCTCTCTCCAGGCGGTGTCTAATCAGCAACATAGACGTTCTCACCCCACCCCCCCGGCAGCGACATTTTTTATTTGCCTAGCCGCTGAAGCGAAAAAGGTGAAGACTTTCATTTCAGGGGATCTGTAATTTGTAGCTTGCTTTGTGGTCGTGATGACTGTCTGAGCAGCTGAGAATTACTCGCTATTGTTTCTGTTTGATGGCAGCTATTTCTTTTGCTCTAAATAGGATTCCATAGTAACTCCCAAATCTCATTGGGGTTCACTGCCCCATTTGCCCCCTTATCTTCTTCGTGCCCGTGACCAGTCGCCAATCAACAGCATTCGGGTGGTTTGTATACGCAGCTAATCAATTCTCGTGCTTTTTAAAGTTGTCTTATTGATGATGGTTCTCTCTTCTGGGGCTTTCTTGTGATATGGGGATTAGCCTATGTGGTTTTTGGGACGGGATGGATTCTAATTTCAATGGAGTTTGAGATTTTAAAGGGTTGAGTTGAGCTATCTTAATATCTCAAAGTGACGGATGTTAGCTAATATTTAATCGAATGGATGATTTGAAAAAACAAATCTTTGAATGGATATTGCTCTTTTTTTTTGCCCCCAACAGATGGCTAGGTGGGATGCGATTCTGTCCCTTCCAGTACAGAATCCCCCAGTGCTGGAGTTTTCTGCTGCAGATCTGGTGTGGTCTAAGGTGGAAGGTTGGCGTGACAATATAGACCGGGTTGCCTTGATTCCATATGCGAGAGTGGATGATTTTGTGAAGGGTGAGTCCTCAAACAAAGACTGCCCCACAAGTTTCCATGTTGAAGCGAGAAGAAAGAGGTCTCGGGAAACGACTTGCAAACCGAAGGTCGATGGGATTCTTGAGTACATACTGTAAGTTATAATTTTTGTCAGAAGAAATTTGCTGCGTTATCTTAGTTGAAAAGGTAATGTGGGCAGTGAGGTGTAGTAATGTTTTTGAGATCATAGGTATTGGTGTTCCTTCGGCCCTGATGACCCTAGGGAAGGTGGAGTTATACGGCCCAGCCGGGTATACACCACAAAGAAGAGAAATGCTGGTCGACCAAATACAAAAACGGGTTGCACCTGTCACTTTATTGTGAAACGTCTGATTGCTGAGCCATCAGTTGCTCTCATCATTTATAACCAAGACAAGCATGTCGATAAGAAAGGACTCCCCTGCCATGGGCCACAAGACAAGAAGGCAGCTGGTACACGTGCTATGTTTGCACCATACATCTCGGAGGATCTTCGACTTCGTGTCTTGTCTCTGCTGCATGCTGGGGTTTCTGTTGAGACAATTATGCAGAGACATAAGGAGCTGGTGGAGAGGCAGGGGGGCCCGTGCAATCGAGATGACCTCTTGACTGACAGGTATGTCCGAAGACAAGAGCTTAACATACGACGCTCCACATATGAGCTGGATCCAGATGATATGGTCAGCATTGGCTTGTGGGTGGATAGTCACCGAAGTCATGTATTCTTTTATGAGGAATTCTCCAATTCCGAACCATTCACACTGGGAATCCAGACAGAGTGGCAGTTGCAGCAAATGATCCGCTTTGGCAATCGCAGCCTTTTAGTGTCTGATTCAAGATTTGGAACGAGTAAATTGAAGGTCTGCTTTTCTTTTCTTTATTTTTAGTAAAAGATTTCTTTCTTTATTTGCCTCACATAGAGGCGTTGGTGCGTAGACTTGGCACAATAAGCTAACTCTGTCATTTATGATGTTCATCAGTATCCTCTTCACAGCCTCCTTGTGTTCAATACTGACAATAGAGCCATCCCTGTTGCATGGATTATAGCACCTAGATTTGCAACCGCAGATACATATAGATGGATGAGGGCACTTTACAACAGAGTCCAAACAAAAGATCCATCCTGGAAATTGGCAGGGTTTATTGTGGATGATCCTCTGGCTGATATTCTCACTATCAGGTAGGTGATGAACTCTTCCATCGTCGTCAAATGTGCTGGATGATAGTCTGATGTTTATACTTTTTGGTCAAAATGGTCCTTTAAGAGGACTTATTTGTGCAGGAAGTGACTGCAGTGGAGCTAAGCTTCGTTATATTTTTCTGAATGTGTACTTCTGATTCATGATTTTTTATATTGATACTTTGGATAGATATATCTGAGAGTACTTTTGATTTCGAGAAAGTGATTTTGACACCATAAAAAATAGCAGGAAAGCTCACTTCACCTGACTGCTCTAAGAAAATTTGAGGTTGCAGATCTTTGGTTGGATTTCTGTATGACTTTTATATGTTCTTTCTGTGCAAAAAGGGGAGTAATTGGGCGGTTAAGAAAATGCTTCATGGGAAGCGGAATTTTAAACCCTCTGCTCCTTTCATATTTATTGTTTGGTTGAATTCCTGGATGTACTGGCAAAGAAATGCTATATTTGTCTGGTGGACTGGCTCTTGCCATACAAGATGTCCATGGATGCATCAGATGTTAATTGAAAATCCATCCTGCCATGTTCTACCCCCAATGCAGTGTATGATATATCTTTTGATTTGCTAATTATAAATAATAACTGGCTAGCATGTTCAGTAACAGCAGCTGATTCCCCAGTTCTTATGATGATGAAAAAGATTTTTATGGATTTGATCTATGTTGTCCTTGGTTTTGTTTAGGGATGTCTTCCAGTGCTCTGTGTTGCTAAGCTTTTGGCAAGCCCGCCACTCATGGCACAAGAACTTGATAAAGAGATGTCAGGAAACTGAAATGCGTTTAGAGATATCCAAGCAACTTGGACAAATGGCAAACACTATCTGCAGTGGCAATGGAACAGTGAGCTTGTTTGAAAATTTCATGGATGCCTATGCTAGTGCCTCTGATTTTATGGACTATTTTAAAGCTGTTTGGTATCCTAGAATCGGTTAGTTCCTCAATTGATCTTCTTATTTCTCTTCACTTGTTATTTGTTCAGTATAATGTCAGACCACTAGGATGTACCATGTCTTTGAAATTATCCCAGGCTTTGATGTTTTTCATGCCATGTGGAAGTGAGAATGTCCTTCATGCACATGCAATTTTGTGTACATTATTTGATTATGATCATCACTAAAGCCCTTGAATAGACTGTTTATTTGTGAAACTGAATACATATACTATTTCTCTTCATAGGGGTTTGGATAACTGCATTGAAGACTCTTCCGCTTGCTAGCCATGAGACTTGTGCGGCTATGGAGTTTTACAACAGACAGCTGAAACTGAGATTATTGAATGAAAAGGACCCTGAGGTCTATCAACGTGCTGATTGGTTGGTGCACAAGTTGGGTACAAAGGTACATGCTTACTTTTGGCTCGACGATTACTCAGAGAAGGAACACTTTGCGCGGTACAAGAAAGAAGAATGGGTGAGTGGCCTCACTTCTTGGCGCAAGTCATTGACAATTCCTGAATCTGATGTTTACCTTGAAGGAAGATGTGCTAAGGTTGTGGACCAACTTGATCGAGATAAGGTCCATGTTGTTTGGAACCCTGGGTCCCAGCTTGCTTTGTGTGACTGCCATTTGGCAGAAATTGGCAACCTATGTGAACACATGTTTAAAGTAATGAAGCTCTGTCGTGATAAAGGGTCCGATGCTGAGCCGTCTGTTAGCATGGCCAAGTTCAGGACTGCCTTGATTGAGGCACTTCGTTGCCCACCGTATGATTCATTGGCACGTGATCATGCCATGTCCTTGGCACTCTTTGTTCAACAGCAGCTAAGTTCCTTGACTAGTTCAAAAGCAATGATGCCATCCGGAGTATGAATGGGTTCCGAACTACAGAGCAAGAAGGTGATTTGATCCATCATATCAAGGATTCATGGATTCACAGGAAGCCTCCGGTGACATAGAAGAGTGGACCGGGCTCCTGGTTCTGGGACATTGATGAGTATAGTGATGGAATGATGCTGACCACCCATACTGGACGATCCTGAGGATTTGGATACCCGGTGATGTTAAGTTGGATACAGAGAGCATTAACTACATATGAGAGTCTCCGTTGAGTAAAATGATGGCTGCAGAATCCAAAGGAGGTCATAACAATTTACTAACTGCTTTCAAGTCGAACAGTCATAAAAGTGGTTTTGGATAGGATGATCGGGTGCAATGCTTCAAGCTGCATAATTGTCCAAGGTTTGTTCTTGGTTGTACTGAACTAGTTTCTTATGCGTGCTGCACTTGTCCAGAGCTTCTGTCTATATAACTATCTTTTGGTTCTTGATTTATTAAATTTATGTATAGTATTAGTGCATACTCAGGTGCCATCTAACTCTTAACTTGCATTTTAGAGAAATTGGAATAGGAACTTATGCCATTTCTGTGGGTATGGAATGGATTCTTTTATATGCATATATATGATAACCTAGATAGGAAAGCGTAACATACGAGTAACCCTCAAATTTGTATTGGCTTTAAAATTTGATCTGGGTCCTAGTTGACATAAATCATGTGCTTGAAGGTCACCCAATGTATAGAAGTTTAAGTACATTGCTAGTCAGAAATGTAGCTCTACATAAATATGCTGCTGCAGGCCACACTAATGCAGATATATGCACATCAGATTGTTTAGCGTTGCTCTGTAGATTCTAATCGGAGGGATCGATCAGAAAACATTTTCCACTGAAACAGAAACAAGCCGAATCCTTGTTATACAAGTACAAGGAAGACAGGTCCTCCGGTTCTTCTACATCATTTCCTAGGAACAGGAAACATATTCCAATACCAACAGATATTGTCATGTTCAGTTACCCTGGAAAGAAATCTCTTGTACAATGGTGTAAAATAACTTCTTAAACTCGGTTATTATGGGTTCCAGTTTCATATGTATATACCAGCTCGGATGCGTCTCATCACCTACAGTGTGCTCAGCAGCGTGGTGGCCTCTGGTTGATAATTATAATGCAGGCATACAGGAGCGTCCATGAATGGGGGACTCAATTGTTCTCAACAGTTTGTGGATAAGCCATGGAGCTCTAATGGGCTCCACGCACTAACCTGCTCCTGTTGAAGATGTTTTATCACCTAAACCCTTAATCCTGCAAGGAATCATAGGACAGGATAGGAGAGGACATTTTACTCTCTCTCTCTTTTATTTTTTATTTTATTTTGGGCCGTGGTGTCGTGTTGTTGTGCGTGTCATTGTAGGGGTGGTGGGTGTTGGGTTTTGCAAGATATATCAGGATAAAAGCTTACTCTAGCCACATCTCATATTCATCTCCAAAGTTAAGAAAGAGAAACTCATGAAGGGTCAATATAAACATAGAACTCAAAATGCTTTCCAGATCAGGTCTGCAGACATCCTTTGAGCAAGAGCATGATGAAAGATTAATAGGATATTCAAGAGCCCAGGCACCTTTTGGTTCGGAAAATAACAGATCAGAGGAAGGCAGGGGAGAAAAGGCAAAAAATGATCCTATGTGGTGGATCAGGGATGTCCCTTCCTGATTTCATCTTTTATGCTCATTTCACAATCCTGAGATCTCTTTCAAGATGCTTGTCTTCTTGATCAGCCATCGTTATCTCAGTCATCTTCCACAGCTGGAACAAGAGAGAATCTTCTTGCATTATAATATTGGATAGCCTTCCTATGAAGCCTAGATTGGATATGGCTATGGTTCTTTGCCCAACTCCAGGAACTACCAGGACTCATTTCCAGAATATGTCTTCGTCCAATACCAACTCTTGTTCCAAGACCATATCAGTTGCTGCTTGGACACAGCCGGTTATGCGATTCTCCGTGCAAAGATCCATACGACCTGACAGTGATATGACTTGCCGTAAAATCAAATATAGTAACCATGTCTCTTTCCGGAGATTGTCTTTTCCTCCATGCCCTGGCTAAAAGACATTCTTTTCGGCATTATTCCCTCACATGCAGTAAAATATCACATTAATTGCAGATGGTCCCAAGTTGTTCTTCCCATAATCTGCTGTATTGAACCTTATAGTTACTTGCCCTACATGGAACCAGCAATTTCCCATCACCTCCTAGCAGAAATTAGTGAAATCTGTGCAAGTACAGACAACCCATGTCAGCAATTTCTCGTTGTCCATTTAATTTCACCAGGAAAGAAAAGGTCATAATATCATCACAAACTTGACAGGAACCCTAATAACAGCACTTGAAGAATGGGCCCCCAGTATCATGCATCATCTAAAATATCCTTACACTGCAGATATCACCTTCAGTATCAGTCAACTATCTTGTTCGGCCTTTTCTGAAATTCAGAAGAAAGTTCATAGAACCTAGATTTAAAAATCACCGGCCTTTTCTGTAATTCATGAATGTAGTCCTAACTCCTAAGCTACCACACTTTAGTTCAGATGGATGCGTTACGAGGAATGAGATAAGCCGAGAAGTGGATATGCCTCAATTGCAGGATGAGATGAAGCCCTTGTCTCTCTCAGTACTTACCAAAAAACCCTATCTATAGGAATCCGAAGAGAAAGGTGCAGGAATCGATATCTCAGACTCACCCACTACAGCTTACACTCTTGTGATATCCCAGTAAAGATGGACCCAATTAATCTTTTTCCCCACCTTTCTACCCAGTGAAGCTCCGTATCGGTTTTCCATCACAAAGAAACACCATAGTGAAGTTTTCAACAGAGAATCATGATGACTGCAGAGATGACAGCAGCAAGCTAATTGCATATGAACACAAACATTGTTACCTGAGCAGATCCCATGGTCGGGCTTTTCTTCCAGAAGAGAGGGCATTTCATTCCTTTTCTTTCTAACTCTGGAAGCACAGAAAAGGATCTGCATACCACAGCCTTCAAGCTCATATATAAAAAAAATTGTTCTTTATCTCCCAGTCATGTCTTGCAAGCTGCAAAATGCAAAAAATGTATTAGCAAACAAAACCAAGCAAGTAAATATGTAGACCAACATGAAAAAATAAAACAATACAAGCAAGTATAGTTGTTGTCAAATGAAGCATGATCACAACATATACTACCCAAAAAGCATGATTAGACTACGGGTGACCATCAATGGAGTAAACGGACAGGTCTCAGCCCACAAAGAAAGACTAAATGATGTACGGGGTAATGGAGGGCGAGGCACTTCATATGGCTCTGAACGAAGACATGCAGCACCTGATAGCACCCATAAATGTAAATGAACCAAGGGATACTAGATAGTTTTCTCAATGGAAATTATGCCAGGCAACAGACATGCTCACTCAGCATCACATTCTTGATCCAACCAAAACGAAATTGGAGCGAAATTCATTGATGGGAACAGATCAAAATACGATCATTTAAGCAATACAGTCCACCCATTATATCATATACACTTTCTTTACTCCCTTCTCTACTGATATACGTAGGTTTTAAGGGCTGGTTTAAGCATCCTCTTTTAAGCAATAGCCAGGGTTGGGATTAGCGCTCTCAGATGGACTAGTGACAGTGATTTCCATTGTGCACAAGGTAGACACGGCCAGGGCTTGCATACCCATAATACTGAGGCATCTTCCCAGCAGACTTTTCCATGCAAAGAGGAAAACCTACTGGCTTGGGCACCAAGGGCTTCAAGAACCTCGGGGTAAATCCAACAGTGGTACTATACGGTGGTGAAGGTGACCTCGACGGGGAAGCTAGCGAAGATGAAGGAGAGATTTTTTTGGAAGATTTGGGAAGCGAAAGGAACGCCCTGATCTTTAGACACGGAGGAGGAGAAGCTGCTTGATCGTATTCCTCTACGATATTGGCCAAATCCTCATCGGAGGTGATGGATACCAGAGCATCTAGATCTTCAGTCGGTAACTGGCACCGAAGAGACATGGCCGTGCCACACAGTTCCGCCATCTTCACCATTAGTTCTGTTCCAAGATTGTAAAAACCTCAATTTAAAAGAATCCCATATCGAGACAAATACATCCATCGAACGGTCCCGTATCAAGCAGCCTACTCAAACAGTTATCTATATGTACTGTTTCCTACTTCATTGTCAAGCTAATCGATGTTCTATCGATCTTTAACAGGAAAAACTGGGACTTCAGGATCTGATTGGGAAAGGAAACGCATGAGCAAAAGGAATAAGTCGAATAGAATTGAACCCACAAAAACAAACCATCCGTTTGTTTCAGCAGTAATGACATACTTAGTTCAAATCATTCTGCGAATCTGATCGTCAACTTTTTGGTAGTTATAAAAAAACAGAGAAAAAGATCATCACGTCATGGAGAAATGAAAACAGCCTCAATCCCTTGATTTGCTTAAAGCAAGATCGGACGCAAAGAATATGGATGAAGCCAACAGCAAAAACGAATCCAAGACAAAGCGGGAGCACAAACTAACCGGCAAAAGTGACGGAGCGGTTCACGGCGAGGACACGGGTTTCGCCGCCGTGGTAACGGAGCTTGCCGTCAGGGTAACGAGGGATGATCTTGCCACCGTAGCTGCAGAGGAACTTGATGGTGGCGGGGACGGAGGACGAGAGGGGCGGAGGGTACGGCTTCCCGACCATGCTTGGCTAGAGAGAGAAAGGTAGACCCCCCGCAGACAACTGAAGGAGGTGTCGGGGGGGTTGGTGGTAAAGAGAGGGAGAGAGAGAAAGGAGGGGTGGATAGGGGAGCGTAGAGGGCTAAACCGCTCGCCGGAGTTGGGCTTCCCGACTTCGAGCGGAAGCTTAGGTTTCAATCCAGTGAGGCGTTATTTATAGAGAATTTTTTTTGGCCCGCAGTGCTTTCTTCATAGATCGGAGCTTCAACGCCGGAGAAGGAGGTGGTGGGTCCCATGGCCCCCTCAGGCTGACGTCAGCAATAGATTCTCGCTTCCTATCTGTGTAGAAAATCATTATCCGTTTAAGATGATGATATCCATCTCAAATTGTTTAACATTAATATGCTTAGTACAATTATCATCCTTAGATTCCTCTTACTAAAATATGTTATATGAAATTATACAAAATATAATATAACATAATCTATATCTATATTCTATATATTACTTTAAGGAAGAAATTGGGATTTTGATTTTGGAAACCCAAAAATACCCTTAGTTATCCTAATATACAACTAGACAATTTAAGTGCAAAACAAGGGTAGAAAAGCAATTTTCAACATAAATACCTCAATTATTTATATTAAATTATCCAATTCTCTCTATTCTCTCTTTTATTACATAATGATCATGTTAGAAAAAAGAAAATTTCAATATAATTACCACTACTAAATCGGTAAAATTTCCTAAAATTTTCTTTGATAATGACCCTATAAAAAAAACATAATTCTAAATATTCATTCATTCTTAAATATTCTATAAAATAAATATCTTACTCCCATTTTCTGATAAGGATGTGGCGAGCAAGATATTTGTCAGCTCCGATTGCTAAGTTGAAATAAAATAAAAAGGAAAAAATAGCTAAAATTAGAAATATAATTTAATATTTTTAATTTAATAATTAAGATATTATAAATTTAATTATTATTATTAAATTTTATGTACTTTCTTATTTTTTACTTTTTTTTTTATTTTATCATAAGCATATGAGTTGCGTAATCAAAGGGAAATATTTAAAACTTTCAAAAATAGTTCTTTTTTATATTTTGATTTTCATCCATCATTTTTTCTATATAGTGATGGAGTACCCCGTCGAGCGCTTTGGTACGATGGGATTGCAGCCATGGCCATGGACCCCGCCAAGCAATTCATCATCATATATATCTAACCCACCATCTTTGTTGTATTATAATGATGATTGCGGTCATCCCACGATTCCTTAGAGATCGGTGACTTGGGTTTTTCATTTTTCATTGATGCAATTATTCGATAAACGAACATATTACACGAGAGCGGAGAGCCCCACTTCCATAAGAGTCCAAGAAACCCTATCTCCTCCTTGCTCACGAATTCATTTTACCCGACTGATGATGATCACGAACAGTCCGCAAGTGCGCGGTGCATGCATTTGGGCATACTATGTATTGTTATTATTATTATGGTAAAGTGAATATGCATTAAATTGGGGAGGAAAAAAAGAACATGTGTACATGCGAATTAAGATCGATCAGGATAACCTTCAAACGTTCATAGAGATACAAAATTGGATATATAACGTCCAGTTGGCCGTGATCATGGGCTGGAAGGTTGTCTTATCTGGGGGATCCACTAATCACCCACAGAAGGATATCTAGTTGGCCTTACACACTATTTTGTTTGGAAGTCGAGATATATATATATATATATATATAATCTATCAACTAGAGTCCTCCCTAACAGTTGCGATCCAGCAACATGCGTCCGGTCAGAATTTCATGTACAATATCTTCTCAGCATACCGATAATGACTGATCATGAGGTGGTCTCCCAATTGTTTCTTAGACCATCTAGTGACACGCTAAGCAGAGAAATTGATGGAAAGTTTTCTCGTACGTGGCAGTACGTACGTAGGACTACTATCGGTAGCATAGCACTGACGAAACTGTCTGACTATTATGGGGTTTTCGACATTATAAGACATGCAAGGGTTATTGTTCATTTTAGATATGCAAATACGATCTTGCTGATGGGAAGGCGGGGCTGCGTTTCAAATTATATGCCATCGTTTCGAGGACAGCTTGAGCGATCTTTACTTCCGTGTGTGGTCTAGATTGCAAGCTCTCAGCTCATCGTACGGCTCATGGCGATTTTACCCTCGTTTCATATCTCACCACCTACGCTAACTCCAGAGACATCCAATCCACGAATGTCGACTAGTGAGAAGAGGAGAGAGAGAGAGAGAGAGAGGAAGAAAAATCGACCTTTATCATCCACGTCCACCTTCGAGCTTGATGGGACAAGGGCGGCTCTGCTGATGCTAAACATTATCTCTTCCAAGACAGATCAGATTACTCGATCAAACACCCTGATCTTCCTAGCTTGTCGTTTTCATTCGATTATGTCACCCAAATGAATTCTAGATTCAACTGGGCACTCACTCTACGGCTCCTATGACCGTACTTGCATATTCATACCAAGTTGAATATATTAAGAGTAACATTTCCAAGAATGATTGAGTAAAAATTTTAATTATATAGATGGGATATTAAATTTTTTGTTCACTTTTTTTTAATCTCCTTATCCTTGGGTCTGACGTACGGGAGGGAATCATCATTCACCATCGCTTTTCCTTTCGGTTCATCCTCATACGCGTTGAATTTTTCCTCGTTTCAGCGTTTTTCTCGTTGGCCCCAAATAACAATTTGCACGAAAAAGAAGAGTGTAAAATCTTCCGAAACTTGGCCTTCTTTAGAAAAAGGGAAAGGGCCACGTCACCCATTGAATTAGACAAGAAAAAGAAACTGGGTTTTTCTTTTCTTGATCGGTCCTATTTTACCATGTGACTCATTGAGCACTGATCAGACTATAATAATAAATTAGCAGATATTATCATTATGATTGCACGATATCATTTATAATTTGAAATGATTACAGTAACAATCTCCTCCCACTTTTTTAAGTGCTGATTTTAATTTCTTAGTTGAAGGAGTGAGAATCGGCCTAAGGGAATAATCAATCCTGGGTTCCTTTTGTCTCGCCATTGGCTTCACTGGGACCATTTTCTAAGTGTAGGTTATATATTTATATATTTTAAATTTTATATATTTTAATGGTATAATAATATGACAATTATTAATTAATGTGATGTAATAATATGTCATAAATTATTAATGTGACATATTGATATCTCATAAATTGCAAATGATATGACGAAAAATTTGTAGGTATATTATACCACATAATACTGTTAAATACCACATTATCGAATCGTTGGAATAATGATTCAAATATATTATACAATTAAATATATAAAACTGAAAAAATTATTTTAAAATATATAAAATTTAATTATAAAAAATAAAATATATAAAAATTTCAATATAATTCTTCTCTTACAATTCACAATTCACGAGAGACTTCAAAATCCTACTGTCAAGGCCGGCATGTCTGGTCTACTACACACGCGAGGGACATTTCGAACTGGTTTAAGATAGAAGGAAACTCCAATATCTCTTCTAATTTTTCAAAGCTAAATTTAGAAAGCTCATACAATCAGGTAAAAATGGCAGCCTTCCATCACCACCATTCATAGAAGATTTTCTTGATACTATATAAGAAATATCGACGGAATTTATTGATCTTTGCTATTCACTGTGATGTGGTTAATGGCCAAAATTCACATTTTTTTTTATACTTTTTTACCACTCGTAACGAGGTAAAATAGCACCCCGAATTAGAATTAAATTTATTCCCCCGTAGGAAGAATCTATCTTTTGTTGACACGTGTCGCGAGCCCAATGACTCTGCCACTCGTGCATAAGCGAGATTAGGAATAGGAGGCGGCCTCACCATCAGACACGGAACCGGCCATGTTGGGCCGTTAGCCCGGGTCGGTTGTCGTTTCTCGGGCTACTTTTACCAGCTCGTCGGATCACCACGTTGCCAAAGTCTATTTTACGCACTTTTTTTCCATGTGCATAAATAAATAACCGAGCAAATGTTGAATAATTTTTTATGAGGGTATGACTTGAAATTTTATTACTTAGATTACGCTCAAGTACAAGGAATACTAAATCGTATTAATTAATTATTATATATAATATTTTTTCTCACAAGAGATGTCGGTATGTGGTGGTCCCATAGGTTATTATTATCGGCATGTCATACGTGCCTTAAGAGTCGGCATTGCCATCAATTACAACCTTTTTCGGACACGTGGCCCAGGAAGTACATATGAAATCTGTACAACCCAGAATCAACTAACTATAGCTTCTTATTGAGCATCGGGGTTTCTCAAAGACATGGCATATTTCGGTCACATTGTCGTGCCCGGACATATCACGCTGCCTTCTCTCCAATGGCTTAGTTCATTCATTGTTCGTGTTATTTTCGTGCGCGCGAAGGGGTAGTACTCGAATAAGATTCCGATCTAGGGGTAGGGGGAGGGGTGCCGACAAGCTCCGGACCAGCGAGTGTAACGATCAGATGACGACTAGTGATAGTTGGCTGTGGTCCTAATGTCATTATATAGCAAGAGAACAGATGGTTGGTGGTCCATGGCCGTGGCCCGAGTCCACCATTTTCGTTGCCTTCCGAGGTTTCAAAAAATAGTGCTGCAACACAGGCAGTAGGAAAACGAGTGAAGGAAGAAATGGTTAACCTAGTGAACCGTGAAATTCTCAGCTCCCGACTCCGACTCAGAACATCTAATGGACTTGTTAATTTAGGTTGGCTGACGATTTTGGGCCATATCTCGGCCGGCTTGGATGCAAATATTTTATACTTTCGAACTGACATGATTTTTCTTGGGCCATTGCACGGCACAATTTCTTTGACGACCCCAAAATCTCGGCTCAGGCTGTACCTAAGCCATACTTATAGGTCGGGCCAATTTTTGACAAGTCTACTAATTTGGAGTGCCGAAAAGGGGTGCTTGTAATTTCTCGACTGGCTGACTCATGCCTGGCCCCAAAGAGATTTGAACTTTGGCGGGATCAAAGCGCAATTGTTTACTTAAACCATCATCAGGGCCCAATATACTGGTCGAACTTGGACTCTAAGCCCAAGTGGTAGTTGATGTATATCTACAAAGCCGAGAAGGACAAAAGGGTCAATTAGACGGACTCCAATAGAAGTTCCAGCAAACCCTAGCCCGCCTCACATCTCCGTTTCGCCTGCCGCCTTAACCCCTCTTATTGTCCTCTTCCGCCAGGCCGATCCACCAAAATGACGACCAGATTCAAGAAGAACCGTAAGAAGCGTGGCCATGTCAGCGCCGGACACGGTCGGATCGGCAAGCACAGGAAGCATCCCGGTGGGCGTGGTAACGCCGGTGGAATGCACCACCATCGGATTCTCTTCGACAAGTACCATCCTGGGTACTTCGGCAAGGTCGGGATGCGGTACTTCCACAGGCTCCGCAACAAGTTCCACTGCCCCGTCGTGAACATCGACAAGCTCTGGTCTCTGATCCCGGACGAGGTGAAGGAGAAGGCGGCCAAGTCCAAGGGCGGCGCCCCGATGATCGACGTCACGCAGTTTGGGTACTTCAAGGTACTCGGAAAGGGCGTGCTTCCGGACCAGCAGCCGATAGTTGTCAAGGCCAAGCTCGTTTCCAAGACAGCCGAGAAGAAGATTAAGGAGGCCGGTGGCGCTGTCGTTCTCACCGCTTAGGTGATTTTTGCTAGCGCTTTAGCCTTATTTTACATTGGTATGTGAACTCTTAGTCATATGGATCCTCGGAGCTTTCATTACTGCTGGAAATTTTGCTGCTTTGACCGTGTTCCAATGGATATGCCTCTAATAATTTCGTATTGTGGGTTTGATGTGAATGGATTCCGACTGTTAGTCTAACTGTTCTTATAATGTTCTTGACGTTCATTGCAAAACCATGATAAAACTGCTTCCTTTATCCATCTGAATTCCTGCAGGTAATCGGAATAAATAAGCACTATCATTTCTGAAATTAACTGGAGTTCTGGGGTGGTGGAGTGAGTGGATCGCTAAAAAAAAGAAGGGATTTCGTTTTGTCTCTTTATACGCATGACCTGTGGAAACAAATCATGTTCATAGTTTGTCTGGGCGTGCTAATCTTGGTGATCTATATCAGAAGAAAGCGGTGTATTTAACTGAGGGATCTTATCAGTTTGACTGTCTCTAGAATTTTTAGCAGGTGTTTTTCTTTTTTTTAGTCAGTCGAACATCTTTACCAGGTTTTGGCTAAGTGGCCTTTAAACAAAATTTGTATGCTTCGCTATCTGGTCATTGAGGATCTTCTGTTCCCATATGACTCGTTCCCTTGAAGCAAAAGCGGTAGTGCTGCTTCTCTCTATCATTGTATCCCGCAGCATTTGCTCTGGGATGGTGCTGAGGCAGCTACATTCAATGCCTAGCATTGCAATTGAAAGCTTTTCCTTTTCTTTGTAACAATTTGAGTAAATTACACCATTTAACAAAATATTTTACTAATATAATATTTTAAAATAAAAAATTTAAAATATAACTATGTAATATATATTTTTTAAAATATGTTATATTGTAATAGATTTAATTAATTTTTTTTATTAATGTCGTTAATTTTTAATGATGTGGACAATCTACATGATATTATTTGATGACGTTATTTTATGTTTTAATTATGTAGATTGTCACGTGGCATGATGAAATTTACTATTTTTTTCTTCCTTTCTCTCTCCATACCTCTCTATTTCTCTCTCTCCCTCTCTCTCTCTCTCTCTCACTCGGCTCTTTCTCCCTCTCCCCCTCTCTCTCTTGCTTAGCTCTCTCCCTCTCTATTGCACACACATTGTCTCTCTTACTCGCACGTTCTCTCTCTCTTTTTTGATTTTTATGTGTGGGGCTTTACGATTTGGGAGAATTAAAATTAGATAATAAGAGGAGTGAGAAAACTTAATTAATGATCACAAAATTTTAATGTGAGAGTGGTTAATAAAATATTTAGTACTAATTTTATTATTTTATTATTAAATTTTAGTTTTTTTGAGTTAATTTTTTATTATAATTTTTTTGAAGATCAACAGTGAGATCGAATCATGTGTTAATTACATTTTATTGTATTGTTATATTATATTATTATTATTTTGTAAAAACAATTATAAATAAAAGATAATTAGAAAAAATTAGATATTATTAGATGGTAAAAAAATTTAATTGAATTTAGGTTGAGAGAAAGAGGAAGAGAGAGAGAGAGAGAGAGAGAAAGAGAAAGAGAGCATGAGCGAGAGAGAGTGTGTGTGCGAGAGAGAGGGAGAGAGGGGAATAGTGGGTCCTCCATGTGTCACGTGGCAATTTACATATTTAAAATATGAAGTTATGCCATCAAGGAGTATTACGTAAACTGTCTACGTCATTAAAAATTAACGGTATTAGTAAAAAACTAACAGAATGTTTTAAAATGTAGTATATTTGAAAAAAAATATATCACAAAATTATATTTTAAAAATTTTGTACCAAAATGTTACATTAACAGAACGTTTTGTACCAACTGTCTAATTTATTCAACAATTCCTTGAAAATCTCCTCAGCCAAAAAAAAATTTCCCAGGAGAACACTAGCAATCTCTATGGATGTATAAGCATTTAATCAATAGGTGGTGTTATATGCTGAACTATATGAGCTTGCTGCATGGACTGAAAAACTGGAGTTGTTGATATGTGCTGTCCTTCGGTTTTGTCAATCGAATTTTCTCTGTTACCATGTTGGTTTTGCTGGGAGATGCATAAGCAAACTTTGCTGAAATTTGTGGCTGCTGAATTCTGCTGATTTAATAGGCGTTCTGCCTGCTGAATCAATTTAGACATTATTAGTTTGGTATTAGTACTAATAATTTAACCACTGCAAGTTGTACATACTGTACTGCTCTGTGGAAGATCGTTAGGTATGAATACGTGCTAGTGTAAAAGTTTGGTGAACACTACCAACTATCATTGAGAGTCTCGACTTTGGACTTTTTGAAGTTGGGATGCCCGCTAGTCACATGTTGGTCCAATGTAGGTGTATAGGCACATGCTTTAAACCTGTTCTACTACTCTTTCCTTTCAAATCCAGAAGAAGCCAAAACTAGTCTGTATTACAGCAAAGTTAGGTACTTCGAACACAGAGTACTCTGTTTGAACTACTCAGTGTGGCTGCTCACTAGAATGCGAATGTGTATGACTTGCTCAACGTGCCTAATTGCAGCAGCTGCTGGTTACTCGGAGGCTTCCAAATATCAGAAAAGACTTGTCAACTTGTGCAAAACAATGATCTCTCTGGTTCTTTGAACAGTTGCAATTAACTCAAGCAAAAATGTGAGACAGTTGAGTTCCAAAAACTTGTTCAGTCATGGAAGGCGATGCGACTGATAGCCTCGGATTCTTTTATGAAAGGTGCCTATCACACTTTCAAGTTCTATCAGTAATCCTCAATCGAATGGGTTTGGTTGTTAAATCTACTGAAGGGGATCGTCTTTTCGCTGACTTCCTGCATGGGTCTGCGTCCTATGCGTCATTTCTCGACGTCGTTCCTCGAGGGTTCAGTGTCTTGATGGCCACCCCATCTCCTTATTCTGTCTTCAGCAATTGAAGCCTGCCAAAAAATCATTCAGCCCACAAAAAACAGAGACATAATAAAGTTTAATCTTATCTATCTTTTCTCAAAATTAGCAATTTTTTCTATTATAAATGATGCAAGCACGCGATGGATAAGAGAGGAGAACAAATGAGCCCGTGGTGAGAGCTGGACCAACGATATATGATCTTAGGAGCATTACCTCCTTGTTCCAATTTGTCCGGTAAACCATGAAGAACAGGACACAAGTTTGCACGATTGTCCCACACAGCATCCCTATCCATATCCCCTGAAAATCACCCGACAGCGTCTTAATTTTGTCTCGAAGATCTCACTGTTGTCAAACTCGAACAGATGCTCGAGCCATGTGAGTTTTAATTCCGTGTCAGGTAACGAGCAAACGTCATCTCGAGGTTGACGTACCTTGACTCCCCAGTTGAGCTTATAACCCATGACGAGGCCCAGCGGGACGCCGAACAGGTAGTAGCATGCGATGTTCACGTAGGCCACCACAGCTTGCCATCCCGCGCCCACCGCCACACCTGCAAACGCATAAAGATTATGCATCCGATCTATCCACGGAACTTGGAGCACGACGACTAGGAGATAGCTAATTACCAGAGAGGACAGGCTGGACGTTGTTGATGATGATGCAGAAGGCGAGCAGCGGGGTGAGCTTCTTGACGAGAGCCTCCACGGTAGCGTCGCTGGAGAAAAGGGCTGGGTAGTCCTCCCTCGCCACTATTAGCACGATCGAGATGGCCACTCCGATCATGAAGGAGGTCACCACGGCTACAACCAGCGAGAACTTGGCCGTTCTCGGGCGGGCTGCCCCTAGCTCATTTGATACCCTCACACTGCAAGGTGCAATATTTTTGCAGCACTCTTCTTAGATACACGTACTATATATACACACACACGATCGAAACAACGAAGATCGATTTCCCAGAGGCTACTCGGGGTGGGTTTTGCTTGGTGGGTGCGGGCACGTACCTTATTGCAGCATTCATCCCGAGTGCCAACATGACTGTCCACCCCAAGATGTTCATGCTGCAAACAAATTTTCAAGAGCTATAAGAAGCAATCGGGACCTTCCATGAACGCAAATAACTCTGCCGAATCGTTAAGCACCCCTTTCCATCGTCAAATAATTCCATCGGCCGCAATTTCCTCAGGATGGTTAAGCATTTTCGTGTTCGTATATTCATATGAATCTCGTCGGAGGAAGGAACTCGTTACCAAATGGACAAGGCGTCGACCGAAACTTCCGCGTTCTTCAGATATCCGGCAAATAAAATCAGTGCCATGAAATACCAAATCTCCAAACTGCACGATACCCAGAAAACTATTCATTATCAGGAACACACACACACAATATAATGAAAATGCGATCTTACTATTATCCAAAACAATGTATGAATTGCATCAAAGTAGAGAATTAGGGCAATTGATTGAATAACTGCCAAAAATGTTGCTCATCGAATCGTTGATTGTCGGTCCTGTGACCTTAGGACATCATCTGAAGGTCGAGTAATAAGATAGATTCAGACTGTCGGAATTTAGCAGTATCCTTCCCCCGGATTTCCCTGTGTTCGTTCCAAGAGAAGGATGATGAATAACTTCCAATTGGCGATTGTATTGCCCACTGGCGAATTTCGTCTACATTTATTGATACATTTATTGACACACACACACACACACACATACACACATGTAAATGTTATTGACAAATTGGTCTACGTCAAATTTCTTATCTCTAGTAATTAAAATCAGCACAATCTCCATTGCTAGAGTATAAATGTTAGGGTTTTTCTATTCTATACTCTAAAGGTATATGATAAGTAATTAAGATTTACTATAAGTATGTTAAGATATTATTAATGAACATGTATTTATGTTTCCAATACCAGGAGTACCTGTCATCTTAATTTGGTATTGAATTCACGAAACATTAATAATTTTAGCAAAAAATATTTGATAAAAATTTAATAAAAATCAAATTATCCAATAAAACACGAAGAATAAATTTTAAAGCCCTAAAAATATTTAAAAACCTTTAGAATCTAAAAAAAGCCTAAGATTTAATTTTTAAAAACCCAAAAATTAAACAACCCCTAAAATTCTAATTATTCAATTTTTTTATATTATTAAATTATCAAAAATTTCCTAATCTAAATTGTAGAATTTATTTTTTGTGATAAGATGTTACTTTATTCTAGAATTAAATAAAGGGTAAATTAAGTATTCAAAAAGCTTTAATTTATGTAGTAAATGCTCATCTAGCCATCTATAGAAACCGATTATTGCTTACTATTTACCATAAAGGTATATAATATAAAAATCCCAAATACTAAAAGCTTATTTGTAAAATCAATTGTCATATAGCATAAATGCTAAATTAGGTGAAATAATTGAAATACTCTATCTACGTAAATAAGATACTAACCATATGAGTATGAGTTGATTGAGAAGTCATGTAAATTAACCAGACTCTTAATTGACAAAATTTCCTAAGATTAAATGTAAATCCGATGGATTGCTAAATACCTGATGGCACAAACCGAAAAAGAAAAAAAAAATCATGATCGACCCCACTCCAACAAATTGTCAGACCTACCATATATATATATGTGTGTATATATATATTTATATTTACTAGAAGCTTTTTGATTGGGGGTTGTAAATTTGTAACGCAGAGTCAGACAAGCCGGTGTGGACAGCACGACAGCCATCAACTAATGTTTTATATTTTATTTTGGGTAGGACACTAATTAATGTTTCCGACGTTTCCTTTCTCTTAGCGTGCAAAATTCACAGCAGCGGAGGATGATAATTTATTAGTAAGTTAATAATATATAATAAATTAAATTTAGCATTTATATTTTTTGAGAATTAGTATTTGAGATTTAATTGGTGAAAGTTAGATTGTATAATATAACACTTAATGAATTAGTCGATTATTACGATACCAAACATTACCCATATAAAAAAATATAATAATATTATCTCAATATAATAATTAATAAGTAACTCTTTTTTATTTCTATTTCTCTCATTTTATTTTAAACATATATAATTTTTTTATGTAATTAGAATAATGAGCAAAATTAGATTATATTAATAGGTCAGCTACTTAATTTCCCACGGGCTTATCAATACCCGTGAAACTTTTAGATGCACCAAATTCACAAATTAAAGCGACGTGTTTAACATGTTACGTGCCCTATTATTTTTATGAATGTCTTACCAAACTCATGTATTCCTACATTAATTTTCAGTTTCAATTAAAAAAAAAATTTACGGGCTCACCAGAGCATAACGGCGGAGGCGAGGGACAGTCGGACGAAGCCCCACAGGTTCTGGAAAGCCTTCCAAGAGAATCCGGACCAGGCGCGGCCGCAGGTGCCGCTGAAGATGTAGACGAGCTGAGCCACGACGATGGCCACCCAGGAGGCGTTGAGGACCACAGCGGCCCCCACCAGGCCCCACCCCAGCTTCAGCATCAGGAGCCAGCTGAAGACGGTGTGGAGGACCAGGACCACTGCCGAGATCACTGCCATCACCATGATCTTGCTCTGGGCCTGCAGGAACTTTGCTATCGGGAAGTTCATCGCGTACGCGAAGAGCTGCGGGATCATCCACAGTGCCAGCATCCCGGCCGCCTCGGAGATCTGCTCCGTCTGCCCGATGAGCTTCAGGATCCGGGTGGCGAACACGTATAGCAGGCTGAGGACGAGCGCCGTCGAGTTGAGGATGACCCACGACCGCTGCATGTAGATCCCGAGCATGTCGAGCTGCCCTGCACCGAACGCCTGGCCGCACAGCGTCTCCAACGCACTCCCCATCCCTAGCTGTGTGTGTCATCAATAGTATTATGACTCATGGACTGGGTCAAGAACAGCAATCCCACATTCGGAAATCAATAAAAACTGGGAGAGTATGCCGATATTTTGGATGTCTGAGAACATCGTGGAAACCCAGTGAAATGTACGAAGTAGATTCATGATATGGTTCCGGCGAAGCATATATCAGTCCCTTTCGACAGTTGGCCCACCGTCCAGGCAGGTTGTTTACATTTTCCAAGGCGTGATGCCGTATGCAATCTTATCATCTTAGCTGACCTTTTTTTTTTGGTGGCTTTTGCACCGATGAGTCGACCTATTGTCTGTAACCATAACTTCACTAGCTAACAAGAGCCTTGTGTCTTGTTTCTGAATAACGTGTGGATGGTCTTGACTCTTGAACCGCTATGTACTGTATTACTAATAATAGAACAGTAATCTTGCTAAGAAGAAATGGAACCGCGGTGAATGATATGACCGGGGAATTTTGTGCCTGGATCGTCCACTTCTACATTAGATCGATCTAAAAAGCATGGAGAAGGGGAAAACTTCTTCGGCCAGTTTTAAGCTCTTCGGGACATACACACAATTGTCAGATTTTGTAGTCAGTGGTCAGTTTTGAGTGTGGAAAGTACCATGACACCAAAGGAGAAGCCGGCGATGACGGAGTTCTCGATGGAGACGGCGGCGAGGGCCAGAGTGCTGACATGGCCAGCGAACAACTGTGTGATGGCGCCGAGCGAGTACTGGCAGATGGAGGTAAAGATGGCAGGGCCGGCGAGGTACCACAGCTTTTTCGCCTCAGCGGAGAACTCCCGGAAGAAATCCCGGGGCCCAGTGATCGGACCAATGTCGTCGGCTCCGGGAGAGAAGAAGGCGTCAGCGGAGGAGCCCTGAGGCTGCTGGTGGTGGAGTTGGAGGTCGGCTTCGTCATGGCTCGATCGGTCCACCTTTCCGTGAGAGAGAAGGGGCTGCTTACCGTTCTCCATTCCCGCATATGAATTGCCTATGGCTATGGAGAGGTAGACGGGGAGACACTCGGGAGTACTTGCAACGCTTATATATAAGGAACGAAGTAGGGTTAGCATAATAATATCTTTTTTTTTTATACATATAATCAATAAATCCTAAATTAGGTTTACAGCGGTGAAATTTTCAATATGTTTTTATTTTTGCCTCATTTCTATTACCCCTTTAAATTCAAAGAAAAATAAAAGAGAGTCATGTGAGGGTGAGTGGATTTGCTCCATTTTGACCAATTTGGTAGGCTCGTGAAGTTGAAACTTTTCCAGTGGGCAACAATTAATAGTAGCACATGAATATATATGGGATTACATCATATGGAAGTTGAGACTGTTCCATTATATGGAAATTTCAAGCGGGGTAGGAGGATTTGAATTTTGTAGAGGGAGGATTACCAAAATTATCGCACAAATTTATATGGAAATTTAGCTCTCCATTTTGCCCGAAAACTAGCTAGTAAAGGCGTACACTTGATTTGAGATTTGACAGAATCTGTTGAATTTACGGGCATTAAGCCGTGGAAACTGAAAAGGTAAAGAAAAAAAATCATATAATTATAATTATGGTAAGTTATTCAACTAATTCTTCAATACTGGGTTCCGGAGCACTAGAAAAGGAATTTATTCCTAAGGCTGACGTAGCCCTAAAATCAAGAATTTAAAAATTGTTAAGATTAGTGAACAATTTGGATTATCTTGTCCATTGTTTTTTTTTTTTTCCTTCTTGGCATTCCATCTGTAAAATTCTTATTATTTTTCAGCTTTATTCCTCCACTGGTATCAATTGCACCGTTGACATCAACTCTGCAGGCTTAGAGCATATGTTCCTCTGTGTGCATATTAAATAAATGTGTTAATGCGTATTGAACATGTGCAACCTGATTGACACAATTAAACTCGTCTAACCAAATGCGTATTACACCTATTAACCAATTTAATATGCTTAATATGTGCATAGGTGTTTATCGCATTAATTATGCGTTATGTAAATGACATATTTAAGTTATATGAGCCGTGCCGTGTCCTTTTGTAACCAATTTAACGGGGTGATGTATGGGGAGTCAATGGATTTCTGACACGAACCTATTTATATGCGACACAACACGACACAGATTGTCGGGTCTTACTACAAACCCCATTAATGCAATACACTGAAAATGAAAACAGAATCAAGATGTAATTACTATGGCCGTGGTTGCTCCAACAGAGGACAGAATCTGAATGATCAGCCTAATAATACGTGATAAGCCACCGCTGAAAGTTTGCCTATAAGGCCTCTCCAAAACTGGGGAGCCGATGAGAGAAAAAACCCGATTTCGTAGGGATTTTAATATTAACTATTGGTTTAAACTTTTGAGTCGGGTGTCCGGTCGTTTTCGTGTTTCGTATGGTTGCATACCGTTCGTTGATACTGATAGAACTTTACGTAAAATACAATAAGCCTTGTCATTTACCGTGGTCAAACCTATCAGACCATTGAAAATTTGAAAACAAGAAGCACGTGCTTTTCTTGACCATTTCAAAGTTACATTATATAGACACACACACACACAGACACGTCACATTTGATATTGATTAGTGCATAGTTTTTAAAACCGGACCGGACTGGGAATCGGTGTAAGTATGGGTTCATGGGTCGGATCAGGGTTTAATGGGTTGAACTGCATATTTAATAAATAATATTACTAATAAATTTACATAATATCATAATATGAATATAATTTATAATAAAAATCAATAATATAACCATTATATTAAATAAAAGTTTGACATAAAATATGTATATTATAATAGGTTTTTATTTTTTTTTAATTTGAAATCGACTGATTTTTCCATTGGTTTAATTAGGTTCACTAGTCGGACTAGGAGCCGGCCAATTGAATTGGAGTTGACATCTTTGAAAGTACAATTGGGTCTTTTATAGGAATCAGATCGAATGAGTGGTCGGTTCTTAATCGAACTGACTGGTCCGGTTTAATTTTTAAAACTATGGACTAGTGTGTCCAAGAACTGGAATACAACACCCCACTTTTCTCACTCTTTTCCTCCTTTTGGACCAAGGCACCCAGTCATTTTTTTAATAGTGATTTATACATATTGAATGAGTTGATAGGTTCACAAGCGATCAAGGTTTTTCCTACCTAAGATTTTAGGTACTCTGGTTTAATATCAACTAATCACAAGATGATCTTTCGAATTCAAATTGGATGATACGTGAGTTCACAATTTTTAATATCATATCGAATTTATTGGTGAGTCTATAAGAGATTAGATTTATTCATATATAAAAAATATAAACTCGCCTGTGGCAGTTCTTAATTCTCCTATAAGATTAAAACCATTATTTTAATTCTCTAATATGATATCGTATTCTTCACATTGTGAAGTTCAAGATCTATAGGTATATTAAATACAAAACTCTTATAATTTAGTATTTTATCATATTGTAAGATTTGAATATAAAATATTATTTTAAAAATATTGAATCATATCACTTCAATTAACTCAATTAGGTTGCATCCTACTGCACTAAAATTATTTTTTTCCTAAATATATATATATATATATTTTCCTGACATTTTCACGTCTTGTGGCTCATCATATTGTCGAAAACACAAGAGAAGAGGTTCTATATTATAGTATTCCAATTAAATTCTATCAATATGTGACATTTGGCCAACTGCTGAGTGACGTTACTGGTTAAAGGAATAACCGCGGACCGGCAAGGCGACCATCGCACAAAATATAATTTATGAAGAGCACAATATCATACTTTGTGACGAGAAAAAAAAATATTATACAATCATTATTTACCCAAGTTGTCTCCCCTTTCACATAGCTCATGGGCAGTAGAATTCCATTCACGGGATTCAAAAAAAAATTCAAAACTGGCAAGATCAATTATGATGTCGGCACTATTTTCATGTAATTTTAGTTGTTTTTATTATTATATTGGTTATTTAATTTTCTTGCGTCAATTAAAAAAAATCGTTTAATTAAGAGGATACATCTGAGCGAGGCGGCCTTCCAAATTTGGCACACTCTAGCCAAAAAGCAGAAGGCGCATATCACAATGCCTATTCGGTGCAATATCACATCTTCTATGCCTTTAATTTACATGTGTACTCTTAACAATTAAAGGGTGGGGAAAGGGGATTCGACACAATAATGACCTAATAATTGAGATATTATCAACTCAATTCTAAACAAAAACTTCTCATATCCTTTTGTTTCCTTTTTTATCTCATTTTAATCGCAATAATATTTCTTTATTTCTTTTTTTTCTATTATCATGATTAATGATATTATTTTAATATGGATTTGAGAGATTTTAGCTTGATTCTCACCGGTGGTAGGCTTTATTTTGCTCATCCTTAGGAAAGTGAAGCTAATTTACAACCAAAAATAAAATAAAGAAAGCCACATAATGCTTGTTCAGCTTGCAGCTCAGTGATTCCATAAGTCACGTGTCAATTTAGGTAGCTCCACAGGCCACCGGCCGACGATGAAAACTTATTATTCAGTGCTGACGACCGATTGTTCAGTTTATCTGATTTATTTATGGTTGAACACGAAAGTCCGAGTGTTACGTATCGGATTATGACAGAGTTACCACTGTGGCTTCTTTCATTATTTTTATTTTTGCCCTTCATTTATCAACGTAGGGTTAACCATGCATTTAAACATGGGGCCACGCTTCTTTGTTTCCGTATCTGATCGCTTCGACATGTGAAGACAATCCGATGAGGTAGCAGCTTGTTTTCAACTCTACTAATCGTGGGCGTGATAGGGTGGTTCGGCACTCATCATTTAAATGGGGGGACTCGAGTTCGCGTCCCACTTGTGGCGGGGAGCTTTTAACCCCTTAAATGGGCCGACCTGGGATGATCCGAATTAATCAGCTGGTCAAAATCCAACTGGATATCGGTAGTTTATATAAAAAAAAAAACTCTATCATTTGCATCCAGCATGATACCCGTTGCCCACCCATAGTAAACGAGTGAAAAAAATAGAGTTGATTTAGGAAGAACGCTGGCCCCGATATGATCATAGCGTCCCCCGTGTCTTGCAACGATCGTTATCAAGAATTACTCATTGATTATATGTGAATTAGTCACCCTAAATTCATGGATGTCAGCATCATTGATTCGTCGACCATGGAAGGAAATCGACAAGCAATTATGTAAAGTTGAAGGGATCCAAACAGGACATTTATCTGTCTCTCTTCGTAATCTACCAGTCATCACCTCAAAATTCGTCAGCGCTAGGATTGTTTTCTACCCGAGAATGTTAGTTGACAGGAATCCCCACTCCGTTTCAGCCTCCCGTCATCTCAAACGGAAGCAATTGTCTTCTGAGTCCACGACAACGATAGATAGATAGCAACGGGCATGTCTCATATCCATTGAGAAGATCTCGTCCGTATCCGGCTCGGGTATCGGACGGACTGACGAAATGGTTTTTATTTTTTATTTTTTTAATGAATAAAATCATTCATTGATACTACTAGAAGAAGTGTGAGGGGACCTCCAAAATGAACAGAAAGTCTTTGTCCCTGCATGCAGGTCTACCCATTCACACAGATGATGAGGATGGAAATTAGAGTCTCTGGAGATTCAAATACAAGACCAATACTTTTAACGACCCAGCAGTATGAAAGAACTCACAGCAAATGCAGTCTACAATGTCACTGAAGAATCGGCCCATAGGCCCATCTTCAGAAATGCAGGCCCAAAGTAGTATAAGCACTGTTCACGAGAAGGAGAAGCCCATTAATCAACGGGACTCTCCCGCATCCGTGAAGCTCGGTTTAGCTTCAGTAGGGCTATTCTATGTTAGATTTGTAGTAATCATACAAGAGTTCTGGGCATATGTTGGATCCAAAACCTCAAATCGATACAGGGTGTTCTCTGGATCTGCTTTAAATCTTCACGATTTTATGATTAAAGACGACGGGCCGACTCACTAATGACTCCGTGCCGGTGGTTGACGCTAGCTCTCTATATATGAAGGGGTCGAGGTGAATGTGTCGACGTGGAGGTCGGGGGATCGGGGTTTTAATCGCAAGTCGGCGACAACTTTCGAAGGTTGCCCATTGACATGAATGAGAGGACAACTTGCTCATCGACTCACCATCCGACACAAAGCCCTCACCGATCTAATTAGATGCCGGATCAGATCCTGTTCTCGTGGATAAGATAAGATGCCTGCTGATTTTACGAATAAATAAGCTCAAATTAGATGCCAGGTGTCAAAGAATGCAGCTTCTTTCGTGGTTCCATCTGGCAAAAAATTATATATATATATAAAGATTACCCATAACAAGTTTTTAAAAAATAATAAAATCGGTTGGCATGGCAGGGGCATATTCGTGAAGCACTCGACCGAAGAACCCCGTCGCTGTCTTGTCATTTTCCGAAAGGTAGACAAACAAATAAACACAAGGAAACAAAGAACAATTTGATTATATCTTATATTTCGGCAGCTTGTCGCCGAAATCGCATGTGGGTCTCCAATAATGGGTCGCACTTACATGACATCTCATGTGTCATAAGAAAATAATAATAATAATAATAACTACTAAAGATTTTCGTCGTTACGATAATATAAATTTTTTATGATTATGTGTCCGTTCCAAAGGCACATAACAAGCAATTAATGATTTCTATATATGATTAGATAATCATTTGATACACAGATTAAAAGCTTTTTGAATACCTAATTTACCCTTTATTTCATTTTAGAATTGAAATATAGATAAAATTTATGTGGATTTACCCTTTCATTTTCCATTTATGGATCTAGAAAAGCTAAGAGGGATAATGGAATAAGATATTAGAGAGTTTAATTAATGTGTACATGATTTAGAATATCTTAATGTTTTCTGGTCCTATATAAAATTTAATGAGCGTTAATTTGAACATGAGTTAAGTTATGACTTAAAAAAGGCATAATTTTAAAAATCAAATCGGGCAAATTAATTCAACTAGTTCAACAGGAAGCTGGCCACTCACTTGGTCCAGTTCCTATAAAAGACTCAATTGCACTTTCAGTGAGGTCAACTCCGATTGAATCGGCCGGATCCCGATCTGACCAGTGAACCCAATTGAACTCGTAGGAAAACCGGTTGACTTAAAATAAAAATAAAAATAAAAACTTATTATAATGTGCATATTTTATTTTACTAAACTTATATTTATATTTTATGTTAAATTTTTATTTAATATAATAGTTATATTAACCATTTTTGTTATAAATTATATTAAAATTATGATATTATGTAAATTTATTAGTAATATTATTTATTAAATATACGGTTCAATTCATTAAACTCCGGTCCGATCCATGAACCCATACATACACAAATTCTCGATCCGGTTCGATTTTAAAAAACTATGAAAAAAGGAGTAAAATTATTGTAATATCTTTTTTTCCCATTTAAAGGGCTACAATATAATCTTAATTAAGGGAGGAAAAAAAGAGACACCGATTACTATCTATTAATTTATATTAACTACAATAATCTAATAATTTAATTAGTAATGTTCCAAACGATGGCCCACCAGAGGGCAAAGACAAGTTTTGAAGTCCGAATTATTTTAAGGGGAAAAAAAAAAGAGAGATGGGGACTTTTGGGATGCGTCGAGTTGCAATTGATTTGATTTCAGTGACAGCTCTGATCCCAATCACACTTTCTTTAATCTTCCCACACAAATTCAAGATTGGGTCGGAAACATTGTTTTATGCACCACTAGCTAATTCCCACAAATTCAACCCATCTTGACTAAGAACTCATATCCAGATTATGCCGATCTAAATGAATAATGACAATTTCATAATTATAGATTTAATATATTTATGTGAGAAGAGGTGTTAGATCTACTTAATTAACTCAAAATGGAGGAGAAAAGATTGTCCGTACGTCCCCCCACTAGTTTAGTTAATGACATTCTATTATCTGTCTTAAAACCAAGGATTATCTCTCTTAATTTATCATTTCTTCTTAAATATTCCTTAATCTATCCAAAAAATATATATACCAAAGACTCTCCCTCTCTCTCTCTCTCTCTCTCATTGATGTGAACAAGTGCATAATTCTATTTCATCTCCCGATGGTGTGATACAATTAATGTTGTGGGTCAATTATTGCCTTCAAAGTTCAAATGTTCAAAGGCTCTGAAATATATTTACATAAATAATTGGTGAAAAGGTGATAAGAGGGGGCCATTCCATTCCATGTGGGTGGGTATACGTAGCATAGGATTCTAATCCTCAAGGGAAAAAATTCCTTTTTTCCTTTTTTTTTGAAGAAAACTTATGGTTCTGACAACTGAACCAGACCGTTTTTACGAGTAGGGCAGTCAATCGGCAGTGTGCACGACTCTCATCGAAACGATTTGGTGGTCAAACCAGTGAAGCCGATCTTATCTGCACAGGAAAGCGTTATATTGTGGTGGCCTTTCGAACCGTGACAGGAGTCATGGCAGAGAGAGAGAGAGAGACTGGTGAATAATGCATGCATGCCAAGATCTATCAATTAGTCATTCCATCACTCGTTCAAACTTTGCGGGCATGTATACACAAGTACATATACATACACACATACATACATATATATAAAAGGACTATCTCTCTCTCTCTCTCTCTCTTTGAATTCCAATAATAAGATAGGGAAACTGGTATGAACATATAATTGTTGATATTGGGATCTGCAGAAGCCATCCATCAGTAGAAAGTCTACGGATATCGCAACACAGCGCTATTCATCTCATGATCTAGAAGCGCACACACACACACTTGCTTGATCTAGGAGGTCTCCATTTGACTGGATGACCGACTCATTCAATGAGGGCAAACTACGGCAATACATAATCGATTATTCAACTCATAAAATAAGGTCTTCAAAGAACTATCCAACTAATCAATCATGGAGATCTAACGGTGGAGAAGCTCGACATGCTGGCCAGAGTTTTCATTCCATTTTCGACAAGTGAAAACGGGAAAAAGGCGGTGGGGATAGGCTCAGAGTATGATCTCGGGGATGTGTCACAGTCACTGTCTGACTGTCAGTCTCAGTGAATGCAAAGCTTATAATATCCGTGCAGCATCTCAGACCACCTCTGCCTCATGATAGAAAAGGAGCAAGGAACAAAGCAAAAATAGCATGATCATGGTTGAATATTTTTTTCCTTCGAATAAAATTGATAATTATTTATCTTTAATAGTAACTCATTGGATTTTTTTGTTGTTGATTTATGTAAAAAATAATGGAAAAAAAAAGGGGTCTTTTGCCCATTTTTGGCCATCCTTTTGCCTTCATCCCTCTCATTTTCATTTTCTTTTTTAGCTTCACTTGGCTCAAAATAACTGACCTAGCCTGAGCATTCACACAATAGGTCAGAGACCTCAAACTATCTGCAACAGTTCTCATTTTTAGCCATGAATGAACTTGCCGGTGGCAAAACCCTTTCTTTGACCGTAGAAGAACCATCTGGGCTCTAGAAAATGCTAGTTCGAAATTAAATAGCACTTCTGACTCGCGACAAATGGATCAGGGTTTGTGTTGTTGATACCAAAACGAAGCAGCGTTCGAAGTTAAATGGGCAGAGAGTTCAAATTTCGTTAAGAAATTTGAAACAAGGCCACCAATTGATGGTGCTCCCTGCGAACCCAGCGTAGATTGCTCTGTGTGTCTGCACAAGCTCACGCAGGGAACAGCACATAGCATTTACTTTTACTGCTAACACAGGCTCTCCCAAGCATGAAAGCCATGAAAAATCTTCTCCCGAAGATAACCGAAAAGATCCCAGGGAAAAAAATGATTGCGAGAAAGGAGACTCCGTGTATCAGTTTCGTCATCCACCTAGAATTAAAATTATTTCCCGCTTCATTTACTGAAAGCGGCTTCTGTACACACGATCTAATGTCCACTACCAATTAGAGCACAACCAAATTAGCCCAAAAAAGTAAAAGAAAGAACAAGTGAAAGGGGGGAGGGAAACCCAGATGAACAAGAACATCAGAGAAGAATAAGATGACAACTCAAACTAGGGATATCACAACGTTAACTTGATAAAACAACTATGGTTATAACCTCCTCTGAATGTTTCAGCTAACTGGCCCTCTCAGCTCGGCGAATAAACAGGCTCTCCAAGTCAGCCGGGGGTGTGAAGAATTCCCTGACTCTGCCGTACGCGAACTTGAGAGAAGGCTTCCGCTTCCTAGGAGGAGGAGGTGGGCAGGTGACCTTGGCCTGGATTCTCGACCCTTCACCGGTCGGGGTCGTGGAGCAGTCCTCGCCATCACTTTCCATGCTCTCCAATGGGTTCGTCAGAATGGGCTTCAGCGGGTCTCGAAGCGGGATCCCAGCGATGACCCACCTCTCGCCATCCATCTCTCCACCGCCCCTGGTCACTGCCTGATGGTGGGGGTGGTGAGGAGCCTCGCTGTCTTGAAACCCCATTAACAATGGAAAACAAGTTGAAGTAGTTGCAGAGTGATAATGCAGAGAAGAAAAGGGGAGGGGGGAGAATAAAGGGGAGAGAGATCAGGTTCTCTTGGTTTCTCCTTTATGGGGAGAATGGAATAAAAAAGAAACCGGAAGGAGAGTGGTGGTGCGGTTCAAAAAGGGGGAAAGAAGGAAAAAGAAGTGGAAAAGGTTTTCATAAATGTGGGTAGGGGGAGGGGATGAGTTGGAAAACGTTTTCCGCAAAGTTCGATGTTTCTGTGGGGAAGAAGGGGAGAGAGTTCTTTTAGCCAATCAGATCTGAGAGAGGGAACCCGAGGAAAGAGATGACGTAACTATTGGCAGTGGACACAATCCATCAATCAACAATCCTGAGTTTCAGTCAGCGAAATTCACTTTAATAATGAAGACTTTTCCTTTTTATACTCTTCCATCTGGGTGCGTGCCCGGCTCATAAGCCTTCACGCGTCAGTAACAGGGCAGCTCTACTCGGTTGCAGGGGTGACTTTCTCCTTCCTCTTACCCTTCTAGGCTCGACTCACAGTGGAAAAGCGTACCACCAAACCGGCCATTATGCGACCGTCATTTCGCCAGCCTTCATCGCCATACCACACGTCCCATGTAACGTGAACTGTAAGTGTGCATTGGTGTCCCACATCATAGGAGGATTAAATGTACTAAGGAACTCGAACGTTCATTTTAGATTGAAGATAAATGGTGTTGGAGACTAATGTGGAATCGATGTGGCCGCGCTCCTTCACGCGGCACAGGAATAGTATTGAATTGGGAGATGGGACTGGGCCGCCCGTGACAGCAGCTGACCTACGGGCAGAGAGGGGGAGGAAAGTGATTGAGATCGATTCGGAATTTGGCGCCAGGCTTTTTCTAGATAGTATTATTATTGGGATCATCAACACCACCCTATTATTCCTCTAGTCCAACCAACCAGTATCCACTAGAGTTGCTCACAAATGCCCCCTGCTTAAAGTATGGTTCGAGAAAAATATATTTATATTGAGATTTTGAGACGGATTAAAATATTATTGTACCGATATGACGTAGAAATAAATTTGATTATTTTAAAGTATTAAAAGATATTTTTGAAAAAAAAAAATTATGAGGGTATAAAATAAATAATTATAATTGAATATTTATCTCAAATTAATATAATATTTAGACTACCCAGTCAATAATATCATATAAAATTTATTTTAAAATTAACTTATTGAAGAAAAATATTTTTATTCGATTCGAGCTAATCTTGATGGGATGAAACACGAAATATTTATGTCCAGGCTTGGACTTTTGAGCCAATCAAGACGATGGGTTGTGCCAGCACGATTTGAAAATGGAATCGTGCTAGGTGGCATGGCTCAAAATCTTTTGAGCACGCTGGGATTGACAATTATGGTATACACCTTTAACTAATCCAACTCAAGTCGGGTTGATGTTTCACTTATGGATAAAACTCTCTAAATATAAAATTTTTTAATTCATAATATTTGAATCAAATATTTTATTTAAGGAGAAAATATGTCAAACCTTATCCATTATGAAATTAAAGAATTTGATATATACATTTTATTAAAATATATCAATATCCATGAGACTTCACCCCCTTGGAATCAGCTCGTCCTCCTCCATAAATCCTCGCATGAATTTCGTATACCCATTTGATGGAATCCTCGGATCCATCACTGCATATATGTAATAATTTTTAGTTGGAATTCTTATATTAATAATGTAAAGATGTGTTGCAACTTGGCAAGCGTGGGCATATGCTCTTTCTAGGCTACATAGGTGACGCGATGCGCGGAGGTGATCGGAATCCCGATCGAACCACCATGGTCTCGTCATACTATTGGCCACAGACGAGTTAGGCTAAATGATTGGTCCGACGCAGCGCGAATTATATGACACTAACGTGCTCGGCACTGTACTTAATCAATTGGTTTTTGGTCTTTTGATTGGACCATCCTTGGGGACCTTTGTCATCGGCTAAGTCAGATCTAAGGCTTTATGATATGTATGGGTCCTTTCCCCTCACCAACTCACCAAACATAATTCTCACAACTTAATTATCTGATACGAGAGTTTAAGTTTGATACAGTAACATTGAAAAATAAAAGATTGAGAAGATTAGCCTTGCAGCTCTCCTTTTGTTGGAGCGTTGGTTCGACTTACCACGCATGTTCGATGCATGTGCCCCACGTTTATCTAATTCCATGCGGTGGGCCTCGAAAAACTAATGCGACTCGCACGTGCGTGAGAGCGTTAAATAATAAATAATGAATCGTGTTATCATCTGTTAATATTTTTTAAAAAATTATCATGACAACTTGTTTTAATCTATTTTTTTTAAGGTGCCAGCTTTTTGAAGTCATATATTTCTTTTATTTCCTTCCTCCTTTATTTCCCTTTGTACGAGCATTTTAAAGTCGTGTGCCCAATGCCCATTTAGGAAAAGAAATGTATCCGAAAGCTTGGAAAAAAAAAAGAAAATTCCTTTAGAGAAAAGAAGAGTTAAAATTTTTTTCGATTATATACAAGTTTTATAAGTTTAGAATGTGATAGAAAAATAGGAAAATAAATGGGTATAGATAGTTTTACGATAATAATTGAACTTACAACATTTCAGTGTAGTTAATTCGAGAATGATATCATTACACCAAATTTTATTTCTAAAAAAAAGAGTTAAATTAATTTACCTATAAGAAGTGAGTGAAATTGACCGCAAATATCAATAATAGTAGATATAATTCATTAATTCTTTTATTCTAATGATGTCCCGAGATCCAACATTGTAATCAATAAAGATCTTTCTGAAGAAGTAAATATCTTAATAAATTGAATTAATTAGAATATAAATTCATTATTATTATTTACATTATAGGTGGTATACGTGGACCAAAATCCACCGTAATAATGTGTAAAAAGCGTATGCAGCTTCGAGTGCTGAAATTTGGCGGTGTATGGTCCTTCCAATCTATTCCCAAGATATTATTCCTAGATACCAACTTTAGGTTAAACCAGTAATTTCCTCACTAAACCCCAAATAAGTGATTCAAGAATCTAATTCTAGGTTGAGAGGATCGACCGACTATAGATTAGTCTCGAGATATATTTCGACTAATTTGAAAATACTGTGCGATGAAAAAAAAAACTATTCCTACGAAATCACATCGATATATCCATTCTATTCCTAGTAAAACTAGGCAACCTACTTTCCATTTCACGTCCAAAAAAACATGCTTTTTTTTTGTTTTCAAATTGGTCAGAACCTAACGACAAGAAGGGGAAAAAAAATCAGCAATTACAAATTCCTGGTTATTAGAGAGTACGTGAGATGCGTAATGCTGCATGATAGTTTTAATGGACAACCATCACGATCAAGTCGACTCATAACATCATCTTCTACGTCGAGGAGCTGCTCCCAGCTCGTTCTGGAGAATCTATTCGTGATTGGATCGGGGTAACTCCATTTGTTCCATGTAAGTAGCCCAAGATGGCACAGATCTCTCGGCCCAGATCATCAACGTTGAAGAACATAGGCCTTTGGTGAGTTTGTTTCGGGGTCTTGATACGATGTCAGTACTTGGGGGGGAGGCGTGGGCCTCCTTCCCAGAGCCTAGCTAACTTAAGGGGACAGCCGAGTTGCCGGGGGTGCATTCCTTACATTTTGGCACCGGGAATGGATGGTGCATTAAATTATCTCGTTGCGATTAGTTTCACGATGTTAAATCTCTCCTTCACCATTGGGCCATCCGAAAGGTATCTCTCTGCAAAGTCTGTTTTGGGTACTGAGTAGAAGTTTAAGAAAGGTATCTCTCTGCCATCATTCGAGTGTTTGCTAGATGTTCGAGGTAGTATGATTTTCGTGTGACTGAACCTGTCGATTGTTTCTACAGTGGTGTGCCTCTGAATACAAGCTTGGACTGAATGTCAGAGTCCTATTTGAGGCACAAGGTCGAGCTACAAAAGGAAAGGCCATGGATTCGGACAACATCAAATTCCATTAGTATCTGCTTGAACTCCCTTGTCCCCATCAAGTTCATTCATTCTGTGCCGAATGGTGTATAGCGAACTCTTAATTTTTCGCTATGTTTCAGGTTTTTGAGTTGCAATTTCCTGACCGAGCTTCTACATTTGGATCAGGTGTGTACGGCCCGCCGGATTTGAGAATGATAGGGCGATACTGTTCATACCTGCTGATGGATATTTTTGATCTCGTAGGCGGAGAACTCAGTTCCATATCAGGCCCTTCCAGGTGTGAAGAGGTACCCAACAGTGGCAGGGGAATACGAACTCAGGCTCATCCGATTGCCTGCCTTTTGTTACCATTTCAGAGAGGTAGAGACACGGCTGCAGCTCGGAGGAGTAATCCGGCGAGAGTAATGTTCACATACTCCTGCAGATTCCTCTTTTCTAGCCTCACTATCATTCTTTACTTCGGGCTCGAAGATCCGATTGTGACTTTTACGAATCTGCTGTCACCGTTTCGTGTGAGAAAAAAATGTTACTAGCCTTAAGTTTCTCTTCTTCTGCATAGACAACGAGCAGGGACCTGCAGGTAAGACATATTAGATCTCTAAATAGAGATTGATCCACACTGAAAATGGCGTATGTGTCGCTTCAGAGACAAGAACGCTTGGTTTGACTTTGCCATAAAAAGAGGGCAACCTTCTCAATTCAAGCGACACCTGCCAATGGTTCCCCACTGGAAAACCTCTTCAGATTCAACAATGGATCCTACCGCTCGAATTCAATAAAACTCCAATACAGGTCTTTGCTTCTGCGTGCACTCGTTGAACTTAACATAACTAGATCGAACAAGATCAGTACCAATAAAGTTGGCATTCGCTCCTATCTCGGCCGAACATAGGCAGGGAAGTCCGACGGGTCGTAGTAGTTTTTTTTGCATACAATTTAGTTCGGTAAGAAATCTGCTAAACTTGTCTTGCTTAATAACTCACCCGATATATTTATTGAACAGGAGCTCTGATGCGATGGGGCAAATGCATCCCTCCACTTCCCAGCATCCTATCCCGCTTTTATCTCATTAAAAATTAGGGGAAGCAAGGGACGCAGGGCTCCGAGTTGCTTGACTTGTAGGCTACTTAGGGCCACATAAAAATAATAAAATTTAAGATTTGAGGCACGAGGTTGAAAAATATTAGGTACACGATAGAGATAGATTTTGACTCGATTTTAGTTGTTGGAACATTTTATACCCCATAAATCACTTTTTTTTTAAAATTAATGCGAGACATATATGACTCTTAATGAATCCGCATTTTTTAATGGTGGAGTCTTTGGTTAGAGATGCACTTGTTAGGTCATTTCATAGGTCGGCAACCCAGCAATGAATGTCCCTTGGAATTTGGTTAATGGAGTCTGACGGTCTACATTGAATATTCTTCGGCCACTAGTACTACCCCACCAAGAGAAGCGAAATGAGAGGGATCTAAGCGAAAATTGCAGATTTGCCCTTCGATTCTGACCGCCTTGATATATATATATATATGTATACATGTATTTTCCGGTGAGGATACGGGGACGGAGCTGGGTCCGGACAAGCTAAAACTACGAGGTCCCAACGGTATTAATAAGAAGAGGCCTTGTTAGAACGCAGGTTTAGACCGGTCTAGATTAGAGATGTTAAGTGGCACATTAAAACCCGGAACTGATTCGGACTGCTCACAAAACTGGCATTGGATGAGGGGCAATTATGAGTTAAGTTCAATAAATAAACTAATTGAATCGAAATCAGTTTAACATATTTTTTCATTGAACTAGTCTAAAAGCATATGAAAGCTCGACCGCAATCATAATTGACCCAAACCATCACATAACTGACACTAACTGTAAAAAAATCTTTGGTCAAATTTAATTTTTGTTCAAAAAATATAATATTTCATGTATATAAATAAAATAAATAATAGATTTATGATATAGGGTTATCAGTAAAATATAAAAATATAAGCTATTTTAAAAAAATTATTCATTTTAAATAATTTATAAAAAAAAGGTTAACGGTCTATACCGGTCCGTTTATGCCCAAGTTTGGTCAACTCATGATTTTTTGAATTGTGATTTGTAACTCGACTACCTTGTTAAACTTAATAAATTAAACAGTTTCAATCCCATTTTGCACTGTCGGAAACTATACCGAATCACCTATATTACATCTCTAGTTGAGGTCGCTCCAGCCTAGTTTAATTCCAACTTGGATCGTATAGCATACCATCAATTGAGCTTATGTCATTTCATAGGCCAATCCTGCCGTTTTGCGATCCTTCAAGCATAGTTTTAAAAATCAGACCGGATTGGTCGGTTTGATTGGTTCAACTAAGAACCGACTACTCACCCGGTCTAGTTCCTATAAAAGACCCAATTGCACTTTCAATTAGGTCAACTCTGGTTAAACCGGCTGATTTTTTGTCCGATCGGTGAATCCAATTAAATTGGCAAGAAAAACCGGTCTACTTAAAATTTAAAAAAACAAAAAACTTATTATAATGTACATATTTTATTTTACTAGACTTATATTTATATTTTATGTTAAACTTTTATTTAATATAATGATTATATTAATGATTTTTATTATAAATTATGTTTAAATTATGATATTATGTAAATTTATTATTAATATTATATATTAAATATTCGGTTTAACCTATTGAATCTCGGTCCAACCCATTAAATCCATAAACCCATGCCTACACTGGTTTCCAGCCCGATTCGATTTTAAAAACTATGCCTTCAAGCACTACCGTGAGTTAGTTCCCTATCGATCAAAGCTTGCACGATCCTTGTGAACCTCTTTTTCCCTGCTACTTAATTACGTACAAAGTTCCATTCCAGCGAGCAAACTATGTATTGGATTTATTTCGATAATTATGATCTAATAATTATACCATTGATCATGTATATGTGTTATTCAAAAAATTAATTTGATTAAATGACCCAATTAAATTTAAGTAATAGAATTTCAACAGATAACTTGTAAAAGATAAGGACTAATGTGCAAAATTATAATATAATTTTTAATTTTCCTCACGCACAAAATTGAAAATCAATACACTATGACACAACTTATTTGTAATTTAGAGTAGCAGACGATAATGAGTGAAACGGGTGGGATTATGCTATACGGAGTTGTTGGATGGTGATTTGGACATTTTTATATTTATGTTGTGGCAACAAGAAGAGGGAAGTCCAAAATAAACCTCCCAAAGTCAAACAAAGCCTACACGTTTCCATCGGTTTTGAAGTAGAAGTGCCACAAAATCCCCTAGGTTAAAGTTATTTTTACCTTATTTGTAAAATAAAATTTATATTCAAATCTTATAATAAAAAATTATAAGATTCTGTGAGTTGACCGGTCATAGAAGGGATAGATATTACATCATGCCCATCAATGAATAGGAGCCACCAGGAGGGAAGGGCTTTGATATGCAGTAACATCCATTTTTAATCTGACAGCAATGTGTGGTGGTTCCGGTTACGTCATCATTGAAGCAAATGAGAGACATGAAGTCAAACCGTGACTCCACTTGTTCTTCAATCGATGTCCTTGACCCGGATCCTCTTGTAACTTGATGTTTAATCCACTTCAATCAGATTGTAGGTCATATCTTTGTAAACGAAAATTGCTAGATCAAAATCACTTCCGGCACTAACTTTCTCGAGATTCAGCTGCAAAGAGCACTCCCCTTCAATTTGCTCAATGAGCAGCTCCTCACTCGGACGACAGATTTCGATCTACTCTACTCTAGTCCACGGTTCTTGTCGACTCAGATGTTTGAATTCAGAGCTTTCGGTACCTTTTTCCTTCCCTCGGCTCAGATACAACCTAAAGCGTTGGGACCCGGCGACACCAGTGGTGCTTGAAGGTCAAAGGGTTGCCCCCTTTTCATACCCATGAAAGGTCACAGATTCTCAAATGCTATGTCCCTATTCTCCAAGTCTCATCTATGCTATTCAGCTTCCATGACATTCATTTCCCCCACAAAGTCAGTAGAATATCTCTGAGGTCATGGCTGATCCTACTGAAGTCTGACCGACACTGTAAATATTTCCCTGTTAAAGGGGAAGACTTCATCTGAAAGTGCACTAGATGTTCTAATGCTACCATGGCCAACCATAATTTTATTTTTGAATGAGTAAATGCCCAAACAAAAAGGGGCGGTGGGGGCTCCTACTCCCGCTTGAAACGGAGAGCTCGAAGGTTCCTTCTTGAGCCGTGACCTGAGAGAAGTTGCTAATGCTGATAGCCGCTCCTTGGCAGTATTGATCCTGTCTCCTTCCAATTGGTATCCGCGAAGACATGAATGCCATCATCCCTCGGGAGTTGAGAGGGGTACCTATCATCGTGCCGGAGGGGTGTTCTTGAATTGTGTTGGAGGTGGATTGATTGTCAGGTGGACAAAAAAACCACATGTTCCTCGTAAACTTTATTTAATATAATCAAAAAGGGAATAAATATCAGTTTCCGTATCAGTATCAGAATATAATACCGTAGTTCTCTCTTGGCAAGCTATAGAATCACAGAGCACCAAGAACTGAGACTTCCCTCGATCCCATCATTGTTAATTTGCGGGTCCGGAGGCCCACAGACGAAATCAATTAGATCATAGATATTAATATCTCCGGCCAATCATGTTGTATCTTCGGGTATTTGCTAAAAGAAAAGCACCAAAAGTCTTCAACCGTTCATGGACTGCTATATAATAAAGGAAAGTCTGCTTAGTTTTATGCCATTGCTTCCATCATCTCTGTGCTTGTTTTCACTGGGATTCCTAAAGCAACGGGCATGGGCACTACCGCCAATCCCATGGAGCTGGAGCCGCAGTTTGCGGCCCCACCTCCCAAGTTCGCCCTGCCGGTCGACTCGGAGCACAAGGCCACCGAGTTCCGCCTGTTCTCCGTCGCCAAGCCCCACATGAGGGCCTTTCACCTCTCCTGGGTTTCCTTCTTCTCATGCTTCGTCTCCTCCTTTGCCGCTCCGCCGCTCCTCCCGATCATCCGGGACAACCTTGACCTCACCGCTACGGACATCGGGAATGCCGGGATCGCCTCCGTGTCCGGGGCGGTCTTCGCCCGAGTCGCCATGGGGACGGCCTGCGACTTATTTGGCCCTCGCCTCGCCTCTGCTTCCCTGATCCTCCTCACCGCCCCGGCAGTCTACTTCACGTCTATCGCTTCGTCCCCCAACTCGTTCCTACTCGTGAGGTTCTTCACGGGCTTTTCCCTCTCCACGTTCGTCTCAACCCAGTTCTGGATGAGCTCGATGTTTTCAGCAAACGTCGTCGGGTCTGCAAATGGGCTTTCCGGCGGGTGGGGAAACCTCGGAGGAGGGGCCACGCAGCTGATCATGCCCCTCGTCTTTGCTTTGATTCGGGACATCGGAGCAGTCAAGTTCACCGCGTGGAGAATTGCATTCTTCATCCCGGCCCTCTTCCAGACCATGACAGCGTTTGCAGTAATACTCTTTGGCCAGGATTTACCCGATGGGAACTTCCACAAACTCCATAAGGCAGGGGACAAGCCCAAGGATGACTTCTCGAAAGTGTTCTATCACGGCGTCTCCAACTACCGGGGCTGGATCCTTGCCCTCACTTATGGATACTGCTTCGGGGTGGAGCTCACTGTTGATAACATAATCGCAGAGTACTTTTACGATCGGTTTGATCTGAAGCTTCATACTGCGGGAATTATTGCAGCAACCTTTGGGTTCGCTAACCTGTTTGCTAGGCCGCTGGGAGGGGTTCTCTCAGACTTGGTGGCTAAGAGGTTTGGGATGAGAGGGAGGCTCTGGACCCTCTGGACGGTGCAGACGATCGGGGGAGTCCTGTGTATGATTCTTGGTCGGGTGGGATCGTTGGGTGCTTCCATAGCGGTGATGGTCGCATTCTCGATCTTCTGCCAAGCTGCTTGCGGGCTTACTTTTGGGGTCGTCCCCTTTGTCTCCAGGAGGTATGAGATCTAAAGTTCCATCCAGTCACTGCCACTATTTAAAGAAGTCTCATCATACCTGCGAGATTTCCTTCTGAAAGAAAATTCGAGATAAATCAAAAGACCAAAATGTACATATTTATCAGGTTCTTGTCTGAACACTGCATATTTACACTGTATCTGGATTTTTTTCGAAACAATCGTGTTTATTTGTCCTGTCACACACTTGGAAGTCCGACGTTTTAAGTCGAGAACACAAATGGTACGTTTCCAGGTCGCTCGGCGTGATATCGGGAATGACAGGAGGTGGGGGCAGCGTGGGAGCTGTCATAACTCAGTTAATATTCTTCAAGGGATCGAGGTATTCCAAGGAGACGGGGATCACGCTGATGGGCCTCATGATCATCTGCTGCACCCTTCCCATCTGCCTTATCTACTTCCCGCAGTGGGGTGGGATGTTCTGGGGCCCCACGTCAAAGAGGAGCTTCACCGAGGATGATTACTACTTGTCGGAATGGAGTTCTCATGAGAAGGAGAAAGGGTTCCATCATGGGAGCCTGAAATTCGCAGGTAACAGCAGAAGTGAGAGGGGAAAGAAACTTGCCGCTTCAACCACGCCAGCAGCTTATTCAAGCCCCTCCATCCATGTCTAGTCAGTAACTTTCCAGTAGTCCGGCTTCGTAGCCATCAGCCACGGAAGATGCAGAGAACATCATTTGCTATAGGTCCTTAATCGAGATAAAATATTTACCAGTCCAATCGACGATCAGATTAATTTGGTTGGGTTTCAAGTAGCAATGGTGGGAGTATTATATTGTGTTCTCCAATCAACAACAAAGAGTGCGTCTGGAAAGTGTAATATTTTCAACCCGAGAACCAGAGGCTGTGTTCATAGGCATGTGTGCACTTTCAAGTCACTTGCATATCAGCACAATGGGATTACATAGAACTATTTCCCTCTGTTATTGAGTAGAAAATAGCGCCAAGAGGCCTTTACATCAATAATCTTTCGTTCACAGGGACCTAGCTTGTTTCCTGATCCTGATTATACATAAATTCGAAACCATTCATGAACTAAGAATAGTGAGTCGAAGCATGGGGAAAGAAAATGTTGTTTCCCCACACTGGTAAACTAACTCATGCTGCAGCAGTGATGCACTTAGATCGTCTATTTGCAGATTCCAGTCATAGTGGCCTACGGGGCCATGAACCTACAATAGTCAGAAAACAATGATAAGAAAGAAATCTTGCGCTGTGTCTAGAGGCAAAATTCTATGCTATCAACTAACCCCGATCAGGATGCCAATCTCCTCTCCAAGGGCACACTTTTTGGCAAAGAATCCATAGATACTTCCATTGTTGAACCTTTCATCCCTCATAAAGGGGATTTTTACCTTAAAATCACTTCAGAGTGTCTTGGTAGCGGCATAAGCTTCTCAGAATGCAGCGGTATTGAAATCGAAGAGAACTGGGACGAGGTACTCTTAAGTGGGGAATCTATTCCGTTGGTTTACTCGCCAAAAGCTTGCCGCAAGTGTCATATAGGATCATTTTTTTTATGGACTGCTCTTTTAGTAGGGATGTTCCACTTTATGCAGGTCAAAACTGTTTTTGTTCCGAGAGGTGTGTCTTTCGCTTCAGAAGTATGTGCTCCTCTCGTTGCTACCCTGCACTTGGAGGTATACATCTGCAGTCTTCCATTATTTTAACTCGATAGTCATTCTTACTAGATTGTGGAGATATTTTAAATAACCAGTAGATCCTGAAAAAATTGCTGGGCTTTGAGGACTGTTCATTAGTAGATTGTTGTCTTTGATTATTAGTTGGTGGATGAACCTCATTTACCAACTCTCTCTACCCTATAATTGCTTCCCTTTACTGATTTTAAGTTTATGCAGCATTTGAGTTTGTTAAGTTATAGCAAAATACTTGGTCACAGCGGGTGCTCAAATGCAAAAAGGGGGCCTCTTGTGGCCCTGGGCATTACATACTGATTTTTTTTCATTTCCTTTCATTTATTTAGATCTGGGGACTGATTGAGGAGTTCATCAAGGCGGTTTTTGCTCTGTCCCATGGTAAGTCGAAACTTTCGACAAATTAATTTTGACAGGGCGTCAAAAAAACATGGTCAAGCTTTGGAATTCATCATTAATGCAGAACTCTGTTTTTGTCAGATTTGGACTTCACGTTGTTGGAGAAGAACCCCCTTTACATTGGTTGATGGGAAGCCTTATCCTTTGGACGTGAGGCGCGAGCTTGATGACACTGCTGGTCTCAAGAACTTCAAGAAGTAAACCCCTCCTATCCCTCCTCATCATTCTAATCTGGCGAAACTAAAATAAGAGCTCGTTTCCATCACCTGTACATGTTTTTATCCGACCTTGAATATGCAGAGGGAGTAAGATCGAGTTCCTGATGCCATTTGAAAGGGTCACAAGCCCCACGGAGACCTTTGCTCATGGCCTGGACGAAAAAGTCAGCCAGAGAAAAATGTGGAATGTGCCCCTTCAGCAATCAAACCTACCCTTGCTACCTCATAGGAACTCAGAAGGAAGAAAGCTGAAAACGTTATCGAAAGTGGCATTTGGAAGTGTTATTATATCCTGTTGATATCAAACAAGAGTGACGATTTCCCGAGTCAGTCACTCTAAGTCATAAATATTGCACTTTGGAGAGTAGGACCAGCATGGATATTGCCAAATGGAATTCGTTTGTAAGCAACAGTTTCATTTGTTGCTAAAAGCAGTTTTATGTTCATTATCTGGGCATATAGCACCTACTTATTATGACCATAAAAAAACCATACATGGACATGACTTCTGATCCATTAATGGGTGGTTGAGGTCCATCGTCATTGGGAGAGAATGATGCCTGATTGCCTGTCTATCAAGAGCTATAAATTCTATGAACAAACTAATCTTACCATAGCGGACCAAGGGCAACGAGGGATAAGTATGACCAATCAAAATCTCAAATTTTTACCCTATAAACAGAGAGTTTATACTCATCAAGGTCATTAAGATTCCGATCCAAATCCTGGGTCCATTATTTTCGTAGGTTTGGCATCTTTGTTTCAGTATCATAATGTTTGGGGAGACTATATACAGCTTAGGGATTATGCCACTCGTGCGCTAGGGGTATGGTCAATGCTTTCCAATATAACACAAGCCAGTCCCCCTCTGATAAAACATCATTAAGATTGATGTTCTTCTAGACGACAGACAGGGAAATCAAATAGAGGAGGATGGATGTAATCTTCATGAGAATTGTACAAGAATTCATTCAGGAACAGCTTGTATACTTAAAATGGCTTTGACAACGATGGAGCTGCACTGCTTTATTGTGTCCAAAAGACTTGTGATCATCATTCTGTCATATCCACATGATCAAAAAATTGCCCGTTCAAGTAAATAACAGAGCCTGTGCATCGACAATTGAGAATCTGTAGAGTATGCATGCAGCTAGATAATGGAAGAGAGCGCCTGAATTATGCCAGTATAAGTGTTTTCTGTTCACTCCCACTAACTTCTGTACGGGCCTTGGAATAACCTTGATAATAAAAGCAACTTGAGCCTGACAACCAAGGCAAAGAAGCCAAAGCATGGCACGTGCCACAGAGCAACCCCTAGATACCTGCAAGATCAAGAGAAGGGCAGGCTCAGAAGATTGACACTACTGACTTTTGGAAATGTCCTCTTCCCTGATGGCAACTCTTAAGAACTAACAAGTGTGCCAACTGATCTAACCAAATGTACTTCTCAACCTTAATGAGGCATTTGTTGCAAAAGCATCTCACTGTACGGTTGGAACATTTTCTCAGGCTTTTCATTCCATTCCCTTTCCATTCTTTGTACAAAAAGACCCAACAGATACCCAAGATCAGATCAGAAATCGTTCACAGAATCTTTGTTTACAGTCTGGCTGCAGCTCTAAACTAGCAAAAATTCCCATTGTCAATGAGTTATGAGCATATGAATGTAGTGTTCTGGTTGGTATATGCTGATCCTGACTTGACTCATTTACAGAAACAGAAGCAGAGAAGTTCTAATTTGAATCACGTAGGAATTTACAGAGATTAGGATTTTAGGAATTGCCAGTTGTCTTATCTGACGGAATTGGAAGCTTGAGAAACCAAAATTTTCAGAGTTTTTGTTGATGCAAGTTGTTACAAGCAAGAACTCATCATTGAAAGCATTTCTGTTTTACTTGAATAAGGCAACCTCGAGTTAGAGCATGTACCAGAGAGGAGCATATGGGGATTTTAAGTCGAGGAATGGATAAGGCCACCTGCAGGGAGAGATATATTAACAGAATTGACCCAGCAAACTAAAAATAAGGAGCTGAGGATACAAAATATTACCACATTGAGACACACGCATGTATGACCCACTGGAAGATGACATACATGCAAGTCCATAAGACAAAATATGCGATACGGAACATGGGAAACCGCTGGAAGCCGATTGAGATGAGTCAAGATAGTTCAGAGAGAATATAAAAAATTGGAAAAGGAAACAGAGAGAGATTCAGTTTTGAAGATATGCACAATTACTTACCATGTCATTCAGAAAAGCATCACCAAGGAGGAAAACAGCATTAAGTGAATGCAAACAAATATCCAGCTGCAGATGAGAAAAGGAATGACAGTTAAAATGAATCACAGAGAAAGAGAGTCAAACAATATAGCAGTAGGAAAAGGGAATGGTACGCACAAACTTCAATCTGAAACCCTTGGATAAATATAATGGATAAAGAATGAGCCAGAAGACACTATCTGTGAGGATCACAGCACCTCCAGCAATCTGGTCAAGATACAAACAGGGTATTTAAAACTTCATTAACTTTTCAAACATTCAAGACACCACTCTAGAGTATTATCATGGCATCACGAACCTAAAAATTGAAGATCCATAGAAACAAATTTTGGGAAGAATCAGATGCACAGAGAGCATATACGGGCATAAATTAAAGCATATCCATGGAAATAAAATCAGAAGGCCAAATATAATCTTAAATTCCACTCATAAAGTGGAGCAGATGACATCTCAGAGCCTTTAAAACAATTACCTGATATACAATCTGAAAGATATGATTCCAAAACCCTGCACTTTGAGAACCTGAAGACTTCTCCTCATCATTTGGAGTTTTGGGTACATCAGGCTCATGCGTCTCTTCCTCGAGAGATGGTGGAACATAAGTACTCTGCTCTGGATCTACATTTATGCTATCAGCTCTATATCCACTGGCTTCCCCACGGTATAGGAAGCATCCATAGAAGGAGAATGCAGATCCGAGCTTTGTACAAATTCAAAAAAGCACAAGTAACTGAACTTGCTCCATATTTCAATACAAAGATCATCCCAAATCCTGAGAAGGATTAATGGATTGACAAGATGGAAAAATTATGGACATGGTCTTTTTCTACTTGATCGTATGAGCATTTTCATGTGTCGAATAGAAATTCTGGTATACAATTACTGTTTCATTAATTAACAAAGGTCAATGGATACTCCACATGAATTATAAAGAGAAAGATCAGTAAGTACCCCAAAATAGATGGTGACTAAAGCAGATGTCCACCTGCTCAATGCAACAAAACATAACAAAAACCTAACAATCAGAAGATCTATTGAATCCATTCATTGTAATAATACTTAAAAAGAATATAAAATTTCAGATAGGTCACATAACAGGTGAAGTTTACAATGTTTCACTTAGAGCGACATTTTTTAAGAATCCATATTTGAAGAAAGTGATGGCCAAAAAAGAACCATCATTCAGTGAGACAACAGTTGAACAGGTGTTGGCTATATAACAGTTCCTTATCTTGCAGCAGCTTAAACGAACCTTCCCATTCAGCAATTTGCCTAATGAATACTATCAAATTGCTGGCATATGCAAAGAAAGAACAAGAATGATCTGTAAAATCAGCTTACTGAGTGTAAAAGAAGAATATACCGCCACCATCTAGCACAATATTACCAGTCATTAGCGAAAAAAACACAGCAAAAGCAAAAACTCTGTAAGCCAGCAACCAAGGGGGACGAATTCCCTTGAGGCATGTCCTCCAAGGTTCATCCTTGTACAGCAACCCGACAATGGAATGCCGATTCTCTCTCCTCAAAGTGTTAAACCCCTCCAACTTCCATATCAGGAACGCGGCTAAGAGCATGGGAAGTAAGATTACGATGGCGCATAGCAGAAAGGTGACATTCAACCAGTAACTTGGGCTGGTTGTATCTTCAGCCATGGTGAGTTAATAGACTGCTCCAAAGATTCTGTGATATGAAAAGCTACACTTTCAGCGATGAAACAGAGAAATTACAGAGTATATGTATGTAAATCGGAAAATATAGTTTCCCAAGGCTAAACAAAGATGATCAACATCAGAAAGAGCCGCCAAATATAAAACGTTCACAGAAGCAGCCGGTGCTTTACCCAGAAAAAGAAAACGAAAAATGAAATCTTGAAATTCGACATGCCACCAGCATCATCAACGCACATGCATTATCCATAAAAGATTTTTCTTTACTTGATCAAATCTGAGGGCGAGCGAGACGAACGTCCATCGAGAGGTACCTGTATGGCCCCTCACCGGCCCCGGAGGGTGGAAAACAAGGAGGCAAGCGTGGGGCTGTGCCAGATTAAGAATTGTTTCTTGTCTGAGCTCAAGAAGCTTCGCTGCTTCAGTGGAAAAGACGGATTAAACTTTTCCTTCTGGAATTTGGAACGTACGATTAAGGTAAAGGAGAAGGCCACGGAAAAACATATGATTGGGAAACAGGACAAATTTCTCTCTGTGTCTGTGTGTAAGCGGGGCGTGCGGCGGGTGGGTAGGTGGGATTCGTGGCGGCGAGGGAGTGGGGGAGAGCCGGTCCGAGCTCTGGGGCCTCCCTCGTCGTCTCCAGGAGGACAAGCTTCGGAAACGAAACAGGCAAAAGCTCAAATGGGGACAAATTGGTTGAGAACGTGAACTACAGGGACCAACCACTCAAAGCCTTGAAGTTGAAGTGGCGAGTCCGAGACCGACATTAATTCCACGTGGCTAATACTTGCACAAAATCTTTCGGACGGTTCTTAAAACTGGACCGACCGGCTCGTTAACATGTCTTTATATGCAAATTCACACCATCCAAATTTGAAAAAGTCACTAATACTTATATTTATATATAGGTATTATTATACTAAAATATCTTTTTTATAATAAATATCTTTTTTAATGAAAAAATTCATCCAGAATCCTGTCTTCACGTATTCTTTTATTTATTTATTTTCTCATATCCTATTTTAGTTTTGTGTAATAAAAAAAAGATATTTATCAGAAAAGAGCATAAATTTACGATAATATCCTTGATGACAACACCAAAGGAGCTGTACGATCAAAAGTTTCCCGATGGGCAATAAGTCAATGACAGTCGCCCGCTTTCCCAGGACAGCCATCCTCGTCTCAATCAGACGGAGGAAAAGAGTCTTACAACTCATTTTTTGGGGGACTCGCCGACAAGAAGTGGCATGGGATTCTGCATGCAGAGGTTGGAGACATCGAACAATGGTCGAACAACTAACTAGGACGGCGCTCGGATTATTAGCAGAGTTCGGGTTGCAAGCCTTCGCGTTATGTTGGTGTGACGCAAGAAGGAGGCTACGTCTTCCCGTGACGGTCTATTAGGGAGTGAAGCGCCAGAGGAATCTCTAACTTTACTCCCTCACATGGGTCCATTTGAAGGCATGCAGCTCTTCTTAACTGCATTATTGCTTGGGTCCCTCAGTGCACTGCTAGTGAAAGCATCCGAACAGCTGGACGAAGGAGATAATTAAGACACTCGGTTTTTCCTACTCGGTTAACTTCAGGTGCATTATATATAAGCAACCATCCCGTTATGTGAAAGCCTGTCCCAGAAGTCCGAATTAAGGCTGTTGGCTCGGTTTTATGACTACAAGATATCATTAGCAAGGCTCTCCCATGTGGGCAGTTAAGATGCCCAGGAATGCTTCGTGGAGTTGGCGGAAGCTACTTAAACTAAGAGACCTGGCAGTACACCATGTTCGGTGGAAAGTGGGAACTGGCTCTAGCATTTCTTTCTGGTACGATAACTGGTCAGGACTGGGACCTCTTGTTACCTTCTGTCAAAGAGGATGCTTGTGCTTCCCGTCACTTGGACCGACAGCCACGGTTGCTCATACTCTCAAAGATGGTTCTTGGAGATGGCATCGATCAAACGACATTACTCAGGCTGAGGAAATTACTTTTTGTGTCAGTACGCATCTTCAAATAGCTAGCTGATCGTGATTGTATCCTTTGGAGGAACACACCCAAATTCTCAACTACACAAGCCCACGATGACTTAAGACAGATCAAGCAAAAGGCGTGTTGGCACCGTGTTTTTGGTTCCACGGCCATATCCCGAGAACTTCTTTTGTTGTTTGGTTGGCCATCACGGACAAACTCCCCACACCAAGGATAGAGTCGGAAATTGGGCAAGTCTCCCCAACTTGCCATGCACATTCTGTGATGGGGAAAACCAATCGAGAGACCACTTATTCTTCTCTTGCAACACCGCAGCCACAGTATGGAGCATTTTGCTCTGCTAGCTACAACTTGTTCGAAGATCAGAGTGCTGGGGAGGGGAATTTCGACTCGTACAACAATGGAAGCGGCGCTCCTTGAACTCCATTATCTATCGCTTGCTTTGGACAACGTACATCTACACCATTTGGGTTGAGAGGAACAGTAGGATATTCCAAGGTAAGCAAGCGGCGGAGCATCAAATGGTAACTAAAACTGTTGAGTATGTGAGCAGTAGAGTAGCCAGCTTGCCCCATTTAGAGCATCGATTAGTCAACAGCTAATTTGCTACCCCATTACATTTAAGGGAATTACATTTTAAGGGACCTTTTGAAAATTAGTACATTTTGGAGTAGATTAATGTAAATGAAACACCTTAATTATCAAAAAAAGAAAGAAAGAAAGAAAGAACATATCATCAGTAAGGGTATTATTCGTGAACTTTGTTTCCATCGCTTCTGGTGTTTGCAGCAAAGATGATTTCCTTCACATCACCTGCTTGGTCTTGTCTTGCTTGTAGGCTGGGGACTACAGGGAAGCCAAATCTTATGCTCACTGGGAGCAAATTGGCTTTGTCAAAACGAGGAATGGTTAGTTGACTGATACCTACATTGGAAAAAAGGTTAAAAGATGTTGAGAAATGGGGTTTTCTTTCTATCTTCCTCCTATCTTTTTCTAGGTTAGTGACCTACTAATACAATATAATCGAAAAAAATGCTTAAAATCTGTTGAATTTGAAGTAGTACCGAATGCTTTGAAACTGCTGTCCAGGAATTTGCCTCATGCATGCTGTTAGATGAAAGAGTGCCCATATCTCGAGAATTAGTATGGCGTTTAGAGAGGTTCAAATAGCTCAGTTATTTGAGGGAGAGGGACGGAAGTGAAGAAGGGTGGCAGAGGAGATGGTTGAATTCATAAATAAATGGATGGGAAGTAGCATGAACAAATGATGCACAGAAAGTTTAAGTGTTAGCCTGTCAGGGTCAATTCGACTTGCTCAGTTTCAAGAGAGGACAAATGCCCAAGATGCCCATTTTCCTTCTCTGTACACCCTTCTAGAAACTTCCCCTCCCCACAACTGAGGCAATCCTCACTGCACTTTCACTGTCAAAACTCAAAAGGATGGGCTCAAAGTTATAGGCACAGTTATTAAACTGAAAACTACACATGACAGCAAACAGTGAGAGAGGGCCTCTCTCTGTGTCTCAGTCTATTCTTTACTTGGCATAGATCTCTTCACCCTTTTGATGAGTCATTTCAAAGATCCCAACATTGAGAAAGCGAACTTGATTTAGTGAAATTGTTCTCAACATAGGATAAAATGTTTTAATTTGATTCTTGCTCTTGGATTCCTCTTACCCTACATTCCTCTCTTCCATCTTCTTCTAGATTTACTACAAGCACGACATTGATGATCAAAGTGCCAAAAGGAATGATGATTTTACCTGCATGAACTAGTTTTCTAGCCCTCTAATTATGTGTTGCTCTCTAGCTTTTTGCACTCCTTTGGCATAATGCAAAAGGATGATCCGGAGAGATGATGATTTGAACTTACGGCAAGTTCTGTAAAATTATCAGTTAAGAAGTTTCTGCCAAATGTGAATAGCACAATATGCTTCTACCGCTACGCACATAAACCCTAAGAGCGTGGCTCTCAAAGTTTTCTGCTTTATAAGTTTGCTTATAATTATGAATGCTTCACAAGTCCATAAAATTATGTCAAGTGGAGGGTGACTTTGTTTGCACCAGACCCATATAGGTATAGCTAAACTCTTACAATGCAGCTGGAGCTAAACTTGCAATATGTTGTGATGTTATTAATGGAGAATCGAGGAATATGTCATTTACAGATGACATCTATAAATTTCCCTGATCATCCATCATCCATCAGAGCCCCATAAACAACTGTTTGGTCTGAGAGCCCTCCCTCCCTCTCTCTCTCTCTCTCTCTCTCTCTCTCTCTCTCCCAACCCGCCCACCCCCACCCCCGTACGCAAAAGGAGAATGGAAGGCTTAAACCAAGTCTTTGAGTTCCCTGAGAAGATCTGCTATGTACAGTGTGGGTTCTGCACCACCATCTTGCTGGTAATGATTTTGACTCGTGTATGACTGACATCAGTTTGTAGATATCTGCAAAGTTCAGTATTCTTTTGCCTTTCATTTGTCTGCTTCATTGGCGATAAAATACGACAATGGGCTTGCGCAGGTCAGTGTTCCGAGCTGCAGCTTGTCGATGGTTGTTACAGTGAGATGCGGTCATTGCTCAAGCCTCCTCTCAGTCAACATGATGAAGGCCTCTTTCATCCCTCTCCAACTCTTAGCTTCCTTCTCCCATGATGAGGTAGAGGTACTGCACAGTACATATTGTATATCCATATACACAAAATGATTGAATTTCAAAAGAAACATGTAAGTTAGAAGACGATATATAATCTCAATACCTGCCACATTCTTATATGGAAACCATCACTGTATACGTCAAACACTGATCTGTTGCTATGTTCTTATGAACGGTGCATAAAACCCCACAAATTTTATGTTCATAAATTTTCTATTCTGTATGTCGTTCCATTATATTTGCTGGGACCTTATCATCGTTTTTTGCCAATTGTTGCTTTGGGTCCATGAGTTCTCTGGATTGAGTCGAGACACCAAGCTAATGCGATTCTTTTAAGTTCAGGCCAAGGAAGGATATCCAACAGAAGTAGGCACAGGGAAAGATTCTGAAAGGCGAAGCTCATCACCAGTGAATTCCAATTCCGACAACGAATATGAGGACCTAACTTGCGTGAATCGTATTGTCAATAAACGTGAGGTTATTTTACTCTAACTGGTGACTACATAATCGGTTTTGGGTAGATTGAACTATCATTGTTCCAATCGGTTACTGTTCTATTTTCTCCAGCACCTGAGAAGAGACAGAGAGCTCCATCGGCTTATAATCGTTTCATCAAGTAAGGCATCTAATCTTGAACAAGTGATTCCATAATGACTATTGTGTTTTCAGCTGTTTTATCAATAAACCATCTCTTCCTGTTGATTTTCTGTAGGGAGGAGATCAGGAGGCTTAAGTCTCAAAACCCTAACATGGCTCACAAGGAAGCCTTCAGCCAAGCTGCAAAGAATGTGGGTTTGTTTGCCTGGCCTGGAGTAATTATCCCAGTGTACTTCTTATTTACCCGGAATTATGAAGCTTCAAGAAGAGAAATCTAGGGTTCTTCTATGATGAAGTAAACCAATCATAATTTAAAGCTGACTTCTTGAGCTTATTTCTTGCAAGTGGGCACATTTTCCCCCTAATCAAAACAAAGGAGACGAAGAACACAGCTGCTCGGCTCAGGAAAGAGGAAAGAACATATGCATCCTCCCTGATGCAACAGAGGTATATATTGAGCTAACCCTAGCTTAAAGTACCATTTGAAGAAATATTTCTTTTATCTGAACTATGAAAATCAATGATAAAAGGTGTCATGTATGTACATTTTGAATAGCACGAAGGTTCAACTGCCCATTCTTCTTCCTTATTATTACCTAACAGGACATAAAATAAAACGCTGAACCCATTGGACTGTTTGACTTCAACTTCAAAGAAAATTGATCAGTCAACCTCAGTGACACCTCACAATGTGGGACTAACATAGAAAGCCTTGTTTTTTTTTTTTGTTTTTAATATCTTCATTGACTGTCCCCCATTCCCGAGCTTTTCAATGTCCTTTGAGTAATTGAGAGCTTCTGAGCTGTGAAATTTATGTACAACTCTTCTGCTACGGCAAATGGAAAGCATTGCTGAGATGATGACTTGCCATTGGAACTGGAGATATATTTGAAGGGCTCTGCTGTGAAAACTTTGCAGGTGCACGGAGAAGGCAAAGGTTTCCGTGAAAGAAAGGTGGCCAGGCATTTTATATGGGAAAAGACACCCTTTGATTGAAGCCCAAAGAATCAACAGAAGGGCTCAAAAAAGTTTCTTATTTTAGAATTCGGAATTTGATTATGTATGCTTTGAAGTGACTCTATGGACGTAACTTAGTGCCGCTTTTGAGACAGGTAGATGCTTTGGTCTCTAGCTAGTTTCGATAGGTCTATTAGGCCAATCAACATAGTTGCTGAAAACTCTTCAGGGATCAGATCTGTGGTCACACTGCTGGGCACGATCATATTCCAGTAACTTCTCGTTTGTTTGGTGTAATAGACCGGAGAATTATATGAAAATAGCTCTGTTTTCATGTTTCGATGAGATGGGTCTTTTGTGGCAGACCTATATATGTTTACTTTATGTATCTGTCGATCCCAGTGGAGGTCTTTCTGATTTGAACTATCCAGATAATTTTGCACATTGAATTGCCCATGAGGACATGAAGATCAAGGCACTCCATAACCATGGTAACTTGTTATAAGATAGTGCTCCGGTAACATCTTTTCCTCGATTGACTGATAAATCTTTCGTGTTCTTACTCTTGAGCTGTGTGGAATCAAGCATGCTATTATGGAATCCAGCTTCATCATTTCAAGACCCTAACTTAGATCTAATAAATAGCATCCAGATAACATAAGAGATGTAAAATCTGCTCCGTGGCCTCCAAGAACTGGCGGCCAGTGGCAGGTCGATTCCCTCGGGTCACCAGTGTCTTCTTCTTGTGTTTTGTTGGATGGTCACGAAGCGCCTACCTGAATTGTCAGAAACAAGTGCTTCATCACCGATCAAGTTGTCACTGTGAATGATAGAACTGGAACAATATGCACCGACCATGAAGATATATAAATGCAGCTTTCGTATATCCAAACAAGATTAAAATTTCACCTACATTCCCTTCCCTTCCCTTCCCTTCCCTCCTTTAATCTCAATCCAGACAAGGGGTTAGCAAAGTAGGTCTTAGTGGCTATGCATAGCGTATTCGTGCCGAGCTAAATTATGTTCATGGTCTAGAGCTCTCAATTACGTACTCACGGAATGCTGATGGGAGATGGCCCGAAAGTACGCATGGAAGAAGTCTCTGTTCTCCTTCAGTAGCCCTCTCCAAACTGCAGAGGCATCCGACTATATAAATTATACATAAAACCAGAAATGCCGAGATTTAATCAGGGGGAAACCGTTAGCACTTTGCTGAATGAAACAGAATCAGTTCCCAATGCTCTGATTGATTCTGTGTAGGACCTGTCAGAGTGACGAGAGGTTGAATCCCCGCACGTTCTGCCAGTGCCGTGACACACTGGTCCCGGCTCATTCGAAGCATCAAGCACCTCTCGATCAGTTGCTGAACCTGCGAACGATTAATACCGACTGTAAAATTAAGATGATCGTGCATTATGAGTTTCGACCTCATCAGCTTTCGTTCATGGGGTGGGGGAGAGAGCGAAACAAGTGGAGATCAGGACATACAAGCCGGATGTAGCTCCGAGGGCGGCAGTACAGACAAGGAACCATGTGGTGGTGGTGGTCGTAGTGGCGGCTTATGTTATGCATATCGATATTATTTCTTCGGTAAGAAGAGTGGCTAAAATGGACAAAACTAAGAGACAATTCGAAATATAATACTGAAGGACTTGAACAGGAGAGAAGAGAAAGACAGACAGGAACGACGAGAAAAGCACAGATGTTTGGAGCTTATACATACATTTATATACACAGACATATATGTGTATATGTTTTATGACACATACGAGTTAAAGATATTGAGTTGGCCACAAGAGAGAGAGGGAGAGGGATTTTTGTGTTTTTTTCTCTTTTTTTTTTGCCCCTTGAGATTGTTATCCGAGGATATCCAAGTGAAGGGCCAAAAGGACAGGAGAAATCCAATTGAGAGATTCATCTCATCTTCAGGAGGATAAGGGAAGAATGAGACCTTTTTCCTTCTTCCCCTCTGGATTGGCAACTGCGGAAAAAGCCTGAGGCTTGAGAATGAATGAGATGTCGCCATTTCCACTTTGCTCTTCGTGGCTGCGTTCATGGCCACTTAAACCCCAGGAAAACAATCTTCTGTCACACAAAAATCGAAAATTTCTCCTGACCCACATCCCTGAACCTGCCATTCAACTTGATGCCGTGGACCCCTCACCAATTTGTCCTCACTTGGCTCCAGAGGTGTCTTTAATTTGTTTTTCGAATTGTCAGTATTACTGGTCCCGCCACCAAACTGAACTTACACGTAACATTCAAATCATTCAAACCTTGGCTGAGAATGAGGCAAGCTAGCACAGTGCAAAAATGCAGCTTCAATTTTTTTCCCCATGAATACAAAGATTATAAGGATATCGAGACCACATTAGTAAATGGAGTATTTTCCATCCCCATGTTCATTGTTTCTCCGACGATTGACTATTTTCAGTACCGAAAACAGCCGTGCAGTTCATATAGGAGCTAAAGGACTAAGGCAAGCACTCGCTGGACATGTTTGAAAGAGAATAGGAACAACAATCCCGACAGATAGATAGTGAGAGCTATCAGCTATGCAGAACTTTCTAGCTCCATGGGCTTTTCATCAACTGGTGTCGGATTTCTCCAAGGCTGCAAGAATAACAATCCCATGGGCATGAGGCAATGAACAAGTGCATTAGTCTTAGATATTGACAAACGACACAAACTATTCTGCTCGTGTGTTCTGTGTAAGAGAGAGTGAACAAGAGCTTACTATTGTAGTTGAGAAGTTTCTCGATGAGGTCCACATGGGTCATGAGCATACGTCTACAACAGTATCGGACTAGCCCCAGTGCATCAAGAGCGTCCCTGGGCACAAGAGTCAGCCATAGTAGCCATTTATTAGATCCATTCAAAACGAATTCCAAATAATTTACTTCATCGATCATGCCGAAAAATCAGCTCTCGTCAGATCAGATCAAAGATCGTATGAACAACATTGGACAAGGACTCCAGATTAGAGCTTCCCAAATGTATCAGTATACATATACCAACTCCAAGAAAATCCTAAATGTAGCTGTAACTATGTAGTCCAATCTCCAATTAGTAGTAAGGAAGTTAAGCGCTATTGTTCGAGCAGCCCATTAACCAAAAATCGTTCTTTTCAAGAAAAGGGCGAGGAGGACATGGACAGCAAATCAGAATCAAACCATAGCAATCGGCTGATGGACATGGACTCACCCTTCAGGGTAATCCGCCTGCAGGAGATCAAGATACTGGTCCCACTTGTTCCCAATCACCTTCACATGATACAAAGAAGACAATCAGACCGAATCCATCAAACTGCACATTCTGCTTCATCTATAACTTCGAAAAGCTTCAATTTTTAGGCAAATCAAGAGACAGACAAAGAGGAAAGTTCATACCTTGCCGCAGGTGAAGCAGCGGACTGGAATGATCATCTTCTTCTCCCTCTTTCGCTGCTCCTCGAAAGCTCTTCTCTGTGCCTCCCTTCCTGTGTCCGAGCCCCAAAGAAGATCACGAAGAACAGCAAGAAAGAGGCAGCATGGGTCTACAAATTTGAGCCGCATCTGCCTTGTGCCATCTAGACGTATTATGGGCCGACTCTGGAGTAACATAGGCTCGGCCCATTTAGATAAGCCCAATTTTGCTCAGTGGAGGCTAATGGGCTTGGCCCAATATGTTTGGGCCTATCTGGGCCGATCTCGTAGGGAGTGAGCCTTTCATACGAACGCGTTGAAGCGAAGCTGTCTCTCTCCTTTTCCCTCCCTCGACCTCCCTCCCCGCTCTCGCGCTCGTCTGCCAATTTAGCTTCCCCACCTGTGAGAGGGCAGATCCCTCTGCGAAACTCGTAAAAGGTAAGGGCTTGCCTCGACTCTGTGTCCTTCTCTATTTTTTTTTTCATTTGCTGGCTAGATTTGTTCGGAACTTAGCTCCTTGACCGGTTTGAAATGTCGTTCTTTTCTGTACGGGCCGGTGATTTTGTTCTTTAAATTGTGGGTTGTTTTGCTCTTTTTCTGTGCTTCTGATCCGCTTGTTTCATAGCTTGTCTGTATCAAGGTCATGCTTTGATTTGCTTCTACTGCCAGATATCTCTGATCAAATTGCATATCCTTGTAGGATCTACTGATGCTTGTTTTGATTGCATTATCTTGTTGCACTTTTGAATTTTCATGCATCCTGCAACGGGATGATTTTGTAACCGATAACTAACCGTGTTATGATGATTGTATTAGTGATTAGATTGAATGTGGTGTTGACAGGGACCTATAAGCAGCAGAGAAAATGGGATTGACTTTCACAAAGCTGTTTAGCCGGCTTTTTGCCAAGAAGGAGATGAGAATACTGATGGTGGGTCTTGATGCTGCCGGTAAAACTACCATTTTGTACAAGCTCAAGCTTGGAGAAATTGTCACAACTATCCCAACTATTGGTAAGGCCTCTCTGGACAAAATTTTTTTAATTCATATTGTGATTACTTTGTAATGTTACTTTTATCTAGCTGTCCAAGATTTGTTGTTGGCATGGACAAGTTAATACCCTGCATACTTTATTTTTTCAATTCTTAAATTGTTTCAAGTGCAAATACTTCATGTATGAGGACATGCTAATATGGGTGTCTAATGTTCTTGGTGAGTGTACAAATTTTTTGTTGGTAAATTCAATAAAGGGAAGCATTTTCCCTTTGGGGAGAGGGTGTCATAAGGAGCATGAAATGTGCTATCTTGGTCTTTGGAAGCATGTTACTTTTGCATTAAGGATGCCCAGGGAATTGAAGGGAAGCCACATTCCAGCTTCTTGGTGAATTTTTTTGTTGAAGCTTGAAAGCTGTCAGAGATGATAATTGTAAAAATAGAATATCTTAATGACCTGTTCAGAGGTTGTATGGGGTTGTCCTTGCATGGTTATGGAGTTGTCCCAATTTATAGTTTGGTGTTTTAGATGAGAACTCATGGAAATTGAGGTTGAGTGCTTATAGTTTTCACTTTAAAGAATATTTCTATGCATTGTCCCTTTAATGATACGTATATCGATAGCTTGCATTTTCCATCTCATCTTGTTGAGTAGATTTGCCATTAACTTTTAGCTAATTGCATGTATAATGCATTGGGTCATTTTGTTTCACGTTATTAGTTTTTGCACACATTTAATTTGCAGGTTTTAATGTGGAAACTGTGGAGTACAAAAATATCAGCTTCACTGTATGGGATGTCGGTGGTCAAGACAAGGTCTGAAGTTTGATTAATTTTCATTATCTTAGATGCCAATTATTAATTATTTCCCCTTTTTCTTTTAAAAAACTTCATTCTGTAATATTGTGGGCTCCCTTTTATAGATCCGTCCATTATGGAGGCACTACTTTCAAAACACCCAAGGTCTCATATTTGTGGTAGACAGTAATGATAGAGACCGAGTAGTTGAGGCAAGGGATGAACTACACCGCATGTTGAATGAGGTTATCTCTTTAACTCATTATTAGAGATAGGGAAATCAATGCATGGTATATTTGGTTCCCTTTTCAGCATTATGCATATATCATCCATATGAATTCACAGTTTAGATATCCATGTGGAAGGAATAGACTTTGATATTTTTCTGGTTGATGTTGACAGGATGAGCTTCGAGATGCTGTTCTACTTGTTTTTGCTAATAAGCAGGATCTTCCTAATGCAATGAATGCGGCTGAGATTACTGATAAGCTTGGTCTTCACTCTCTGAGGCAGCGGCATTGGTAAACTTCTGCCCCTATGCCCTTCTAAATTTTTTTGACTGTCCTGATATTTTTCTCTGTTTTGTTAAATATCGGTATTACTTTTGTGAACTCTCAGGTACATACAGAGCACTTGTGCTACCTCGGGAGAGGGGCTTTATGAGGGTCTGGATTGGCTATCTAATAACATAGCAAGCAAGGTAAAAGCATAGAACTCTATGCTTTTTCTTTTTGCATATATTATTCTTTAAATGAATGCATAAAAATGTATCTATGAACATGAAAGAAGCATGGACGAGCACTTACTGTCAGTATCAAAACTATGGTGTTCAGTGTGTTAAACAACGTCAATCTCAATTAATTGCTTCTTGCATTGGTCTATCTAGTTGTTATGCTAATTTTTTTGTGCTGGGGAACTGATTGATTAGTTGAGATCTGAGAGAACTAGACTGCTGATCTGTCAGTCTGGTATAACCATTTTCAAGGAAATATTTTCAGTTTTCCCTCCTTTCCTTTGGATATCAAATCATTTTTGAGTGACTTGGTCAATGGGAAAGACCCTTACAATTTCAAGAAAATGGGTTGTGGTTTTCAATTACCTGAGTCATTTTCAAGATATCATGCATTACCAATGGACATATCAGGCATATGTCATAGTCAACTGCCACCTTTGGAGGCTGGGATAACCGCCTCAGTATGTTTGAGGTAACCACAATTTCTGGTAGTGGGTTGATGTGCTGGAGTTTGGCTTTATCATAAGGAAACAATTTTTTTCTCACTGACAAAACAGAAGAAGCTAAATCGCTGTATAAGTAACTAGTCTCAGGAGTTAATTAGATGGAGAATCAACAGAGCCAAACTGAGGAACACCGCTATGGAAAGTGAACTCTTACGCAAAGAGGTTCTAATTCTCAATCCCTCCACTGCAGGCTTGATCGAGATGTTTTGGAGCTTCTCTTTATGGGTTGCCGGTCCTGGATGCAGGGATGATTGTTATCTGGTTTATCTTTGGTCTGTCTTATTTCTGAGAGCAAGTTGACTGGGCAATGTTTATTGCTTTCTGTTCTCTCTTTCACATTTCTTCCGGTATGTTAACCCTTTGTTGACACCTCTGTCTGGCTGCAGTTTGTAATACAAAGAAAAGAAGCATAACTTCTTATTAGTCTCCCAAGGAAATCACCCTTAAAGCTTTCACGATTCAACTTATCTTGGCAATTGAAATGGAATGGAATGAATTGTCCGTTGATCCGCGGGTATGTCGTAGTCAACTTATCTGGCTTTGTTTGTCTGGCTTCATGATACTCGGAAAAATAAATGAACGCTAATGACTCAGTGATTGAGGGTGCTTATCATTTAGAAGGAACCTTGACGTGCTACCACGTGGTAATTGTACGGTGAGGAGTCAGCTGCTTTTCCTTTAGTGGTTGGTTTCGTGAGGTGGAAGTGAATAGACTTCAGAGGGTATATGATAGATTCAATCTTGTTTGTTTTTTAGGCCTGAAAGTGAAGGTAAGCCGCAAGGAATATGGCCATTTGCCCTTCGCATCTCGAGTTCTTACTGGTAAGCGGATAACCAGTGCACGCAAGGGAAGGTAAGGAATTTTTGGCCCGTGCAAGATCCTGGAAATCACTAGTCTCCACGGGTAGTTCGAGAAATGCCAGAGGCTACGACCAACCCAGAAGGTCACAGAAAACCATGAGAAAGAGTTCACCGCCACCTCTCAAGCCAGTAGCGGCTGAGCAACGCTTAACTCACATCCCGCCCTACCACAGCGGGGTTTAAGCGGGCTTCCGAAGGGACCCATCTTCTTGAGGGCAGAAATGCATCCGGGGCGATTCCTCTTGGGGGCAAATGGTCAACTTGATTATAGGGTGGTGCCGTAAACGGGAAATTTCATGAACGATTTAGGGGATCCACAAGTGATCTAGATAATTCGGAGATTATATCAGCTTGACTAGATCGCTCGAAGAAGGCACTCTGTGGTAACATGATGTGGATCATTGTGCTTACAGTTGCCCGGTGGAAAGTTATTATGAGGTCTCTCTACTTCATGGAATACTCCCGATGATACCGATGTTCACGTTAAGGTGCCTCGATCCCGAAAGGAGAGGTTCACAATGTTAGGCTGGTCCGCTCCCACGGGCGAACTTATTCGTCCTACTTTCTCTGGGTGCTTCTTCTTTTTAATTGTTCGTTGCTTTATTCAGGTCTTGGCTTTGTTTCGAATGGAGTATCGGGTAAAGAGCTACAATATATATACATGGTGCGGATTGGAATGAGAAAAAGTTACAAGGAGACAAACGCCATCCGGATATCGATCCCGTTGGCTAGCTATCCCCAGATGGGGGTCTCTCGGGATATACGTGGACCCTAGACATTCCCTGTCCCCGACCAGCTCATTGTGGTTCCAATCCCCAGATTCCACACGCATGTAGTTAGGCTCCACGGTCATGTTTGGTACGAAAGAAGAGATGCCTGTGCTGTGTTTAGAAGCTTCGTGTCCAAACAAGTTGTACGGGTAACACATCACCATCGTTGGAGCTGAGTAATGCTTGCCTGTAAATCTATGGAGGAGGGCCAATGAACCCGTAGATCATTTGACCCATTAAACATTATAATACATTGCCATACATAACATTCTTATCGTAATTATATGAATTATGATGTCAAATAAGATGACAAATCCAAAAGCTTTAATCCAATTTCATTCTTCATATTAATCTATATATATATATTGATTAAAGTTATTTAATATTTCTCCGTCTTAAAAGAATCTTACACTTGAATTATTTATGATGGGAGAAAATCTATAATCGAATTTGGAGTCTTTTAGATTGGAAGGCTAAATTTTACCGCATATGTTTCGATTGATTATCATGTGATTGTCGACAAACGAAGAAAGAAAGAAGATTTGAAGCTATTGGCCGGAAGAAAAGTGAACTTTATATATATATATATATATATATTCGTTATAAAATTTTCGAGATAATGTTTTGTTGGGTCGCTTCTGTTTTTTTTTTTTTTCTTTCTTTCTTTCTATCTTATGAAGACATGTCGGAACGCAACTCTCTGATCTGTGATATGTGTTAAATGGGTCAAGTCAAGGTTAATCAGTTTTAGAAAAGCAATGACATCGTCGATCACCATCATCTCTCGAGCAAGGGCACGGAGTAGGGGAGGCACAGCGTATGCTTCTTCTCTAGGGTTTCTGGCTTCTCTGCCATGCATGCCTGCGATGCGAAGGTCCCGATAGTGCAACGTAACCCTCAACACCTCCAAGTCGATCGGAACGAAGAGCACCGACGGGAGCCGCCATTTATTCGTAATCTGTTTTTTCATTAACAAATTTAATAATACTCTTCTGGATTTAGATCGAGCACAGCTTGATAACGTACGCCGGTGGAAGACTGCATTAATATATACCACGTGCTATTATATTTAATGGAGTGGAGAGAGTGTGTCCTATTCAATTAGCGTGAGGACGACTGTGCCATGGATATTCTCATTAGGATGTCATCCGGTCACAACATCTGTGCATCTGTCGATTGACTTATGATATGGTTTTAATTCCTGTGTGCGAACCCCAACACCCGATTTCACATCTCTCGATTTGCTTTTGCTTCCATGGATGGGAAATAATATTCCTCCAGGTGCCTCTGGAACACCTTTCTCCAAGCCTTTCTTGAACTTTGAAGCTTCCCCGACATTTTTACGCCATCACCTGATTGACATACACGTACATATATAATAGAGTTTAATAGGTGCAAGCTGGTTCAGGTTTGAGGTGCGAATCGGTCATCGACTAAATAATTTTTTTTATTTATAAAACTTGAATAAAGATTTTATTATTGGTACGTAGTATGTGATCCAAACCTTTGCTAGCCCCGAGAGAGAATATTCCATATGCAAAAATCAAATATAACATTGGACTGAGATTACAGGAAAACATTACGTATATTTAAAAAGCCTTAAAAATTCTTAGTTTTTTTATTAATCTAAAATTAAGGGAGATCTATTTATTAAAATAAAATCATTTTTTAAATATTAATTCTCTACATTTATAATACTAAGGATAAAATAAGTATATTTTAATTTGATCTCGAGGTTAGAAATGTAATTCTTACAAAATTTTAGGTGAAACGTTTCCATGTGTACTATTTGAACTACAAAAATGTAATAATAAACACATTCTATTTAATCTGAATTCGACACGAGTCAGGTCGTTCCGTTCCATCAAGTCACAAATTCTCCTAACTTATATTTTTTTATTAATAAAATTTAAATAAAAAATTTTATTTAAGAAAAGAAATATTAAAATCTATAAAACTCAAAATTTAAATATTACTTAAAGGGGAGAACGTATGAAGGTGTACATAATCAAATTAGTTCGAGTTCACTTTTCACTCTCACAAATTCTCGTAAAATTGACTATGATATACTGATTCCCGTTAGTTAGATTCTCTGTACGTATATAATTTCTGCAAGGAAAATGACTCCCAACTTGATGCTTCACCCTTTTTTTGCTTTAATATATATATATATATATATAAATTAAATTTCCCTTCAAATTCAGTGCCGGATATCAATCTTCAATCGATCATGATCGATCACCCTTAGCCAATCCAATCTCAGCCATCCATCACAGCGACAGAAGTTCACTGAATGAACTTCGTTCATTCATTTATTTTCTCCTCCCAAAAAGGGCTCTAATAAATTCCCGAGAAAAACCGAATATCTTCGTGGGGGACACCCTTCTGCATTTGAACTTCATTTCGGGCTCATTTGCCACGAATTTGACCCTCATTTTGGCTCTATTTAAGGAGGTCGAATGGCGACGGTACAAGCCAGGAACAAGGGCTCAGTCGGGGTGGCAAAGAGGTTCCTCCTTTTGCTAGCTTTACTTGCCCAGCGCTCCTCAAAGAAACACACCAACTCTAGCCCCAAGCCTCTCTTCTCCGACCGACTCTCGGACCGATATAGCTAGAGATGGCCCCCGGATTGCCCGTCGACTCTTTCTCTGCTCCGGCTAAGATCTCCTCCCTCACTGCAGGCTACTCGAAGAGGGCCTACGTGACTTTCCTGGCGGGCAATGGGGACTACGTGAAAGGCGTGGTTGGACTGGCCAAGGGGCTGAGGAAGGCCAAGAGCGCCTACCCTCTCGTGGTGGCGGTGTTGCCCGACGTCCCTGAGGAGCACCGCGAGATACTGAGGGCTCAGGGTTGCATTGTCCGCGAGATCGAGCCGATTTACCCGCCCGAGAACCAAATCCAGTTTGCCATGGCCTACTATGTCATCAACTACTCCAAGCTTCGCATATGGAATGTAAGTGATCATTACGCACGGACAGAGAGCTGACTTTCTTCTCTGCATGAAGGAGTATATATCTTTTCATGGTATATATTTTTTCCAAAAATTAATATATCAAATTTAAGTTTTGTAATTTATTTCACGTTTGATTCAACTTTTTTTTTTCTTAAGGCTAAATGGCTCATTCAAGTTCTTAATCACAGGCACCAGAAAAAAGGGTAAATAAGACAACTATTTTATTTATTTTTTGCACAAAAATATATTTCATATACTAAAATTTAGGTTTATATGCATCTAATTAATTTTACGAAAATATCATTCATCAGAAAATGAAATGACAAGGGAATGCTTGTACGTACGTACTCACGTCCATTTTATGTGGTCGATTAATATAATCAGTCTATTATATAAATTTGAAATAGTGACTTAATTCGTAGCCATTTAGATTACATATGTAAATGTCTATGTGGCTTATGTGGAGTGCCTTTTTTTTCCTTCTGCGCACACACATCTTCTTCTACATTATAATAATATCAGCAAGAGTCTACGCACTGCAGTTTGAGGAGTACAGCAAGATGGTGTACTTGGACGCGGATATTCAGGTGTACGACAACATTGACCATCTGTTCGACACGCCCGATGGCTACTTCTACGCTGTGATGGACTGCTTCTGCGAGAAGACATGGAGCCACTCCAAGCAGTTCTCCATTGGCTACTGCCAGCAGTGCCCCGACAGGGTGGCTTGGCCGGCTGAGATGGGCTCCCCTCCTCCGCTCTACTTCAACGCGGGCATGTTCGTGTTCGAGCCCAGCGCTCTTACCTATGAGGGCCTCCTCGAGACCCTGAAGATCACTCCTCCGACACCCTTTGCCGAGCAGGTAAGTAATCTTCACTTCGAGTTAGGGTTCTTATTTATTACCATCGTCATGAACTGATCTGAGCCGCCCGTCCTAACTGGTCTCGATTTCTCTTTGGCATCAAAAGGACTTCTTGAACAGTTTCTTCCAACAAGTGTACAAACCAATTCCTTTGGTTTACAACCTGGTCCTTGCTATGCTGTGGCGCCACCCAGAAAATGTCGAGCTCGAGAAGGTTAAAGTTGTTCACTACTGTGCTGCTGTAAGTGATCACTTGGCAGTTCCCGACTTCGATGATCAATCATAATTAAGTACCATTCATTCATAGCTAGTTTCTTAGCTCTCAATCGGAATTTCTTATAAACCATGCTATCAGGGATCGAAGCCATGGAGGTACACGGGCGTGGAAGCCAACATGGACCGAGAGGACATCAAGATGCTGGTGAAGAAATGGTGGGACATCTACGACGATGAGTCTCTCGACTTGAAACCCGAGAGCTCCGTCGAAGAAGCTGCTGAGGAGGGCATGCAATCAAGCCCATTGATCATGGGTTCCATGCCGGAGCCGGCTGTATCCTACATTCCTGCTCCCTCTGCTGCTTAACAGAGATAAAAGGGTTTAGTAGTCAATAAGGTCTTCCATAAGAGTATATCCAAAGTTGGTGCTTGCTTGTCGCTTTTTTTTTTTTTCACCTATCTATCTGAAGTTTGGACATAATGGTAGTTTCTAGTCGAAGCTACTACTTATCATGATGTTAACTAGTCACGAGGTGACCGGGCAACGTATGATCGATGTGCACGGCCCTACTATGTGTATGTTGTCTATGAAAAAAACCATATACACTATGGTTTTTGGTATTTGATATGTCTCTATGCTTCCTTTCTTTTAATTTGTGTTTGGGTCGTTGTATGACAGAACTACCATATGATTTATTACTGCATTTGAGTGGTCACACGAATAGATTTTTTTGCTTAGGACTATGAAGAAGAGAAATAGTACCAATTTGACTCCTTTCAAATCTTATACTAGGGAGAAAATTCATAATTATAATAGTTTTATCTCTCAGTGTATTATGGTTCAAATCTTGACTGGACTTCTTGGAAATAGCTAGGGCCGGTTGGCACAAGATAAACACCTAACCCCAGCCCAGAATAGCTTTCCAGTGTTCACCAAGATCATGATCGCAGACCAATCCTAACTATGTGCCATCTTCATTTACCGCCAAAGTGAATTCGAAGGATGATAGTAAGAAAAACTGCGTTGGACTAAGCGATTCGAAGACACAGCAACAGGTTGTCTCGCCACGAGCACTGACCGTAGTATAAGATCGATGAAAGGAGGGAAGATGCAGCCCTGGGAAAAGATGCAACTCGATTTACTAGCAGCAAACTTGATATGGAGTTCGCTTTGTGGGTTACAAGATTATCTGTTCACTTGCCTGCAGTGGGATTCGATTGAAGATAAGTTTCAGTTTTATTCCCTCCTCCTCCTCCTAATCTGCCTTTTTTAGGAAAAAACATTTTATGCAGGGAAGCAGTAGCAGTAATACTGACTAGTCAAATTCTGCTTGCTCTCTATTGCTTCCACACATGTCAGTGAAGCTATAAGTTCAAAAAGGATAAAGGATTAGGTTTCTCTTTGCCTCCCCATCCAATCGTCCATCGATTGCAAGAACACGAGGAGATATTCAAAATCTTAACCCTTATCATATTAGGTGTTCGATAAAATCATTTAGTGTAAGAGTTGATTATAGTTTAGCCCACAACTCTCCATGTCCAAGTTTAATTCATGGTTTAATTCATGATCAGTTATTTAAGGAAAAACATTTATGAAAGAAATTTTTGAATATAAAATAAGTGAGTGCTTATAAGTAATAAATATAATACTTTCTGGTTATAGTGAATTAGGTGATACATAATAGTAGTCGTTGACTTGGACTCCAGTAGTAGTTGGAGGTAGCCATCCACCGCGTCCGCCTTTTTGGGCCACTAATGACTGTAGACCAACTGAGTTGACCGGTCGCCCTTGCGAAATATTTCTTCTCAACTTTCCCGTCCAATCAACCAATTTAGTGCTGTCAAAATTTGATATGCTTAAGGCACGGCATACACCGGTTTTTTTCGGCAGCTTGAAATATTGTACTAATTTAAAAAAATATACAAAAATTTTAAAGAAAATATATAATTATACATTTTTTAAAATTACCATTACAATCTGGTCTCACCAAGTTGGCGCAATATGGGGAGAGTAAAATGGGCACACGAAATGATATAAAGCACATGGACATGAAACCGATCGAGCACATAAAATGAAAAGGCAAGCTTCTTTCTTTCCTCTCTTTTTTCCTTTTCTTTTTAACTTTGTGTAAGGGTTAGGATGGTAGTTTTTAAAATCAGACCGGACCTGTCGGTTTGATTGGGAACCAACCATTCACCATGTATGATTTCCAAAATAAATTTAATCACATTGTAAATGTAATCAGTTCCAATTGAATTGGCGAATCCACTTAAACATGTGGAAAAACTTGTTGGATTAAAATTATAAAAAAATAAAAATGTATTATAATATACTTATTTTGTTTGACTAGATTTATATTTGTATTTTATGTTGAACTTGAAATTAATATAATTGTTGTATTAATGATTTTTATTATAAATCAGTGCCAAGTTATGGTATTATTTTAATTTATTGGTAATATTATACCATTGATATTATTTATTAAATATACGGTTCGATCCATTGAACCTCGGTTTGACCCATGAACCCATGAAGCCATGCTTTGACTAGTTCCCAGTCCGGTCTAATTTTAAAAATTATGGTTAGGATCTATGATCATAAACCACATCACGTCCTTCGTCGAGCCAACTCAAGTAGGTCATGTGTAAGTGCCATCGGCAGAGCCAAGGTTCTCTCGCGTAGTTTTAAAAAATTGGACTAGGCCGGTCGGTTCTTGATTTGGTCGATTCAACAGGTTCAACTGGGAACCGACCACTCACCCGGTTCGGTTTCTATAAATGACCCAATTGCACTATCTATGAGGTCAACTTTAGTTAAACCGGCTGGTTCTCGATCCAACTAGTGAACCCAATTGGACAAGTGAAAAAACTGGCCGACTTAAAATTAAAAAAAATAAAAACCTATTATAATTTGCATATTTTATTTTTTTAATCTTATATTTATATTTTATGTTAAATTTTTGTTTAATATAAAAATTATATTAACAATTTTTGTTATAAATTATATTCAAATTATGATATTATATAAATTTATTAGTAATATTATATTATTATATATTATTTATTAAATATGCGATTTAACTTATTAAACCTCGGTTCAATCCATGAATCCATAAACTCATACTTAACCGGTTCCTGATCCGGTTCGGTTTAAAAAACTATGTTTTCTTGTGCTCTTAGCTTTAGTGGGTCCGGTCCAAAATGTGAGGGGACGATTATATATGGTCAAATTTGAGGCGTAATGGCAAGCTAAATAGTGGAATCTTGGCAAGGAGGAGAAGTAAGTGGTCATGTGTTAAGTGTGTTTTCCACAGCGCGTTATCTACCTACCGACCTATGCATAATGTTACATAAAATGCTATTGCCCCCACCTAATTATGACACGTGCAATTAGAATCAATAATACTTATAATATGACGTCGAGTTGTACCGTAACATGTGGAATTATCGTGTCTAGTGAAGAGAATGGGTATAAATAAATTATAATTAAAAATTTTAAAAAAATTTACCATTTTATGATATTGTCTTCACTAACTTTATAATTAGATACTACAATTCAGAATTGGGGTTCAACTGCGGTGGCATGCACGCGCCACTTGTTGAGTCCTATCGAAATGTGAGTAGCGTGGCAAGTCAAAGATATAATATTATATAATAATTAAATTAATAATTTTCTCATTATATATTTTAATAAATAATTTAATTACCAAATTTTATAATAAAAAATTAATAAATTTTTTTTCAAAAATCCCAACTTCACCGTAAACTAATATTCACGTACGCACCCACAAATATGCGTGGTAAAAAAAAAATCATAACAGTCTTCCTGCGTGCTCACGGGCTCGCATGTTTCGCATGTTCTCGTTCTCTCACTCTCTCTCTCTCTCTCTCGACTGCCCCTGTGAGGATGGTGATTGACACAGGGAAAAGGTGTACTTTTTCTGGTTTTCCCCGCAATTTCTAGTCGCTCTCCTGTTCGATTCGGAGCTATAAATGCTTGCAAGGTTCCGATAGGGTGGGTGCGCGGGACAGAGGAAAGTTGCGAGCTTTGACTCCTAACAAGGGACCGGAGGAGCTTCAAGAATATCCTGATATGGATCTAAAAGCAGAGGCTGCCGCCGTCACTACTAGCTGCAACGACAATAATCAGGGCAAATTGGGACGAGGAAGTTCCATACCCATGTTGCAGAACGAATCTCAAGGTCAAATATCTCATTTGGCTATTGATATTGGAGGTGATTCCTGCAATTTCCCTCTCTTTCTCTCTCTCTCTCTCCCCCACTTCAATTTCAGTGAATCTCTCTGTCGATTCAGAAATATGAACTTTTCGATTCTCTCCTCGCGAGGCCCTGTTTGGAAAACTTCGATTCATTTGCTGCTCTGTGATGCCTCATATGAATCTCAATTTGACCGCATTACATAAGAAAAGCTCCAATTTTAACGGTACAGTTTGTATTTTTGTCTCTCCTTATCTTTCTGGTAATAAAATCGTGTCTGTATCTCGGGTAAATTGATTGATTCATATGCTTTCCGTTGATGCATTTTAAATGTTCTCTCTGTTTCTCATTTTTCTTCTTTCCTTTGGGTTACTTTGAGGGGTGCTTGGGGGCAAGATTGAGAGTGTGGGGTGGTCAATCTAAGAGAGATGAAGAATTGTCTATTGGGGGAAATTCTATCTCTTAAACTACTGATCATTCTCAATGTAGAGCGTGTAGATTATTGTTCAAATTGTGGTCTGTTAACACAATTTCATAACATATAATTTCGGTTCTGTTGACAGGCTCTCTGATCAAGTTGGTGTATTTTGCAAGAGACAGTGATGGGTCCTGCGAGGATGAAAAGCACTCACCTTCAAAAGAAAGAACCAGCATCTCAAATGGAGAGAGCAACAGTCCTCTCTTTGGAGGAAGGCTCCGATTTGCAAAGTTTGAAACCAGCAAGATCGGTGATTGCATTGATTTTATCCGATCAAAACTGCTGAACCTTGGTGGTATGTGTCTCTTCTTGAATTCAGATCATGTCCCTCTTTCTTCTATTTGTCCCAAAATACTTCAGCCCTTTGGCGTTTTGACCCATTCTAGAGTGGCTTACCATCAATAATCTCACTGGCTTAGCTTTCCAGGGGTTTTCCATGTTCTTTTGTGTCTATTTTGTGGCTTTGCAAAATATGAGTTTTCAGTATTCTGTTGAGCTATCCAAGTTAATTAAAGTGTTGCTCACCCCCGCAGACCCTGCAGCTTATTCATTACTGTGGTAAATTTCATTCAGGGTGCCTGCATCATGAGTGTCCATCTAGAGAGAAAACTATTATCAAGGTATGAGAAAGCATCTAGTTTCATTAGCATCACACCTCATACTTTCTGTATTAAGATGAATTAACTAATAACTGCTTGTGAAGGCTACAGGAGGTGGTGCATTCAAGTTCGCCGATCTCTTCGATGAGAAACTCGGTGTTTCACTTGAGAAGGAAGAGGAAATGGAATGTCTGGTGGCTGGAGCTAATTTCCTGCTGAAGGTGAGGTTTTTGAAAACCTCTGTCCAGCTTTTCCCTACATTTTGGAAATTGATTGGTGCATCTGTATTCATCTCATATAGAATGTGAAACTGTTTTCTGAGGTATGACACTTTTTGTTTATTATGAGTAGACAGTCCACCATGAAGCTTTTACATACACAGATGGACAGAAAGAATTTGTGCAGATTGACCATAATGATTTGTTCCCTTATCTCCTTGTAAATATTGGATCAGGTGTTAGCATGATCAAGGTAAATTAAATCACTCCAGTTGCCTTAACTTCTAGTTTAAGATTCACTTATTCTATCTCTGAAAGCTTAAGTTTTTTGTGCTTCTAAGGTGGATGGAGACGGGAAGTTTGAGAGAGTTAGCGGTACAAGTGTTGGTGGTGGAACCTTTTTGGGCTTGGGAAGACTTTTAACGAAATGCAAGAGGTTGTTGTTTTGTCCTTCTCATTGGGAGCCAAATCTATGTTGCTACTTAGTTTGAGAGGAAAATTGTATTTCTGCTACAGTTTCGATGAGCTACTTGAATTGAGTCATCAGGGGAACAACAGAGTCATAGACATGCTTGTTGGGGACATCTATGGAGGACTGGACTATTCAAAAGTATGCATTACTTAGAAACGAATCTCTTTCCAATCTTACTATATAAATACAGGGATCATCAAATTTTCTTTTTCTGATTACAGATTGGGCTCACCTCAACAGCCATTGCTTCGAGCTTTGGTAAGGCCATTTCAGAAGACAAAGAGCTTGAAGGGTACAAGCCTGAAGATATCACCCGCTCACTATTGAGAATGATCTCAAATAATATCGGACAGGTACACCGAGTCAACATTATAATGCCGAGTGATTGACCCATCTATAATTCTTTTTTTTTTTTTAAATGTCGGCTCTGTTGTTTCACTCTGTCAGATCTCTTACTTGAACGCACTACGGTATGGGCTCAAACGGATATTTTTTGGAGGATTTTTTATCCGTGGCCACACTTATACAATGGATACCATATCTGTTGCTGTAAATTTCTGGTAAGCTCATAGAACTAGACCAAATGATATCAACTGTAAGTTAGAATATTCTTAACCATGTTTTTTTTATCTTCCGCAGGTCAAAAGGAGAAGCTCAAGCCATGTTTTTGCAGCATGAAGGTTTCCTTGGAGCATTGGGCGCATTCACGGCATACAAGAAGCATGATCATGAGCACGACCAGTTAGTTCAGAGGTGCTCTAGTAAGCTGTCCTGTGAGGATAGTAAGCTGTGTGGCGGCACTATCAAGTCATCTTAAAGAATTAGATCAGAACATGGAGTGCAGAGTGTGCACATCATAGCATTTGAAACTACTTTCTTTGGTTGTAACTTGTGTGTGTATATACAATACTCCAACAACTGTGGAGCAAACTGATGTGTCAGATAGACAAAACTGTGAGTCGCTAGTTAACTGAATAGCATATAGTTTTCTTGTGATTTTTCCGTAGTGTCTCCTGTTTGTCCTGCGGTTTCCTGCATAATGTACCCTTCTTGTTTATGGAATAAAATTGTCTTTCAGATCTTCCGATATGTGCCTATCTACAGCCTACCATCAGCTATACCAGGACTGTAACCCAAAGAGTATAGGAGCTCGAGTTCAACTCTGAGATTGTAGAGTAGGAGACATCCATTTGTTAAATAAAACCCTAGCCGCAGGAAGCATGGAGGAGCCTAGGCAGGCATTTGCTGGAAAAACAAGATCCAGAGAATGAGACACGGCCCCATTATCCACAGTCATGTATTTTCTTCCCGATAGAATAAGAGCAATTTCCCTATTTTACCTCCCAACACTTGCTAATGAAGTGGTTATACATCTACATCAACTAATAGGACAGAACGATGAACAGGATGACTTTATGCAATAGCAAGTATATCATGCTCTGTCTAATACTTATCCAAAAGTCAAGTCGTAGGCCTTGGTACCATCAGCCCTGAAGATACCAAAATGCCTCTCATACTCCTGGCCTGCCTTCTCATTCTCATCAAACAGACCAAACAAGAAAACCTCAATTCTTGCCCCTGGCCTCTTTGGAGTCCCGACGTTGTCCACTGCCCTTCTGACTATGTTCCAATTATAAGCCAAGGCATTAACTGTGCCCGCTGCATCTCCACCACCTGTAGGCCAACCTGTCTCTGTTACCACCATCTCCAGTCCTGGAAACCCTTCCTTTTCCATAGCGAATAAGAAGGCATCAACACTAGCATCGAACAGATTTGTGTAGATCAAACCTCCATCCCTATGTGAACTCCCTCCCCTGAACAAAGCATAGTCCAAGGAGATGAATTGTGCGTTGTTTGTGTAGCTAATGAAAGGATACACATTTGCCATGAAAGGTGAACCCGTATCATGCAGGAACTGCAGGAGAGGCACAACAAAGGATCGTAGTTCTGGGTCGAATCTAGCTGATGATGGAGGGTAAGTGTCCAAGAGAATTGAGGCCGCCTGAGGAGATGACACCTTAATGCTTCCCGAGAGTCCTAGGATTCCTAGAGCTTGGTAGAGGTTCAAAATAGCTGGGACAACATGCGGAGTATAGTATGGATCCTTAAGGAAGACCTCATTCCCGACTGCAATGTACCTCACCTGTTCTGGGGGGACATACTGGAAGATGTTAGATTGGAGCCACTGGAGTGAGGTATTGATTGTCCCGGATGCAAGAGAAGGGAGATCTTCATTCCGCACTCCAACGGTAAGGTTTATCCCTGAGCCAGAGAGGGCTGCTAAGGTTGTGGGCTCGGTGTTGAAGAGGCGGACATTTGATAATTTGTTGTCCTTGAGGATTTTAACAGCAGTGGACGGTGGAGGGAGTTTGTGTGCTACCTGGCCATAGCAGATCCCAACTGGCGCAGCAGCTGCAAGAACATATGAGAATAAGAAAATTGGATAGTATCAGCTGTTCTAGATTATGGGCGAGAATCATAATCACACATATATATTCAGCAGAAAGAAAGATACCATTCAATCTATATGCAAGAATTTGACTAGTTGAAGAGCCAATAGTATGATCAGAAAAAACCTGACTTGCTTTTTGAGTTCCTAACACAACCGTCAATGAAATAAAATGAATCACAAATCAGAGAATTAGTCATGATTGCATCCGCAGGAAGGAACCTGTAATGGGCAATAGAAGGGAGAAGGCTGTAAAGAAGGGCTGCATGGTCACTTGCAATTTGCACTGCAGGAGTGAAATAGCTCAAGTGTCTCCTACTTTCAATTTATAGAGCTGACACGAGATTTCTTTTTGCTGGATCAATAGGTGTAAGTTGGATGAACCTTTCTTTTTTCGAGTTCTTGGTCCAGTTTTGGTTAGAATCTACTCTTAGTTTTCTAATATGTTCGATTCTTTTGTGGATCATGACCCATGAAATTTATCTGGCAGCAGTAAAGTAGATAGAGATAAACTGCAGCACTCAGACTCAGATTTTCACCGAACTTGTTCATGCTCAATTGGGTATTTAAGATACATGGGTCAATCTGTTCTGAGTTTGATCAGATCTTGGTTGTCGTTCCACATTTGATTCCATTTCTGAACTTCTGCACCATTTTTAACCGTAAGTAATGCAATGCAACTTGGACAGAGAGAGATAACAGAAAAAGTCCTGTTACTAATTAAATTTCAAGAATGAAACTTCTCTCAATTCAGCTGCGATGGCTCGATCCACACCCTAACAATATACTGGAGCCAAAACTACACTATAAAATGGCCCAATTCAGGTTGCCTGATCCGCCCTGCCCTTAACCAACCATTACTTGTATCTCCATTCATATTGATAAGGAAGAAATCACCTCCTCCTTTTTATCTCTGTGCTGACGGACATGGAGAAACAGAGAGGTACTGTTTTTCTGCCATGTCGATTTATGGATTGGCCAAAAGATGATTCGGTTTCATACGTTGGCTAAGCTTCTTTATTCTATTTCTTTCTGGATGGATGCTGGAAAAGAGGTGAATCCAAAGAAAGGACTAGTATGATATCAAAACCTTAGCCAGGAATCAAACCGAAACGTGAGAGATCTTAAGTATAGAACGGTGTACACGAGAACAGAGAGAGCTCTTCTCATTGCATGTAGTACCAATCCTAACATCGCTCAGTGTATATTCTCAGACAGAGCAAGTGCAATAATGTGTGGACCTAAATTGGTTTGGTTGTTAGATTAAGACCGGTGCCACTACGCCAAACTCCTTTCTCACCCAAAAAGAAGTTGTCTAACTCCTTTGGTGCATGCCGCGATTATGTCGTTCCTTAATTTGACACCCATAAATTAGATTAACTTCCTAGCTTTCCTATTATAGCCGTGGTTATGTTGATTAATAAGGTCAGCAAATTCAACCAATTAAACTGATAAAATGTGCCTCGTCAGCTTCAACTGAAAACATTAGAATCTCTCTATATACATCATCACTTCGGCTCCAATGTCGAACCACATTGTTAAACAAATCATTTTGTGGCCAGATTCCTTCCATCAACCAACAAGGAAAAAAGGGAAGGGGGAAAAATATATTATGGCTATCCATCGTTCTGCAGGTAACAACAGTTTGGTGTTCACGGTGCGGAGATGTGAGACCGAGCTGATCTGCCCGGCCAGACCAACTCCACACGAGTTCAAGAGGTTGTCGGACATTGATGACCAGGAAGGCCTTCGGTTCCACATTCCAGTGATGCAGTTCTATCCTTGCAAGCCAGAAACGGTGGGGAGGGACCCCGTGCAGGCTATAAGAGATGGTTTGGCACGAGCGCTGGTGTACTACTACCCGTTTGCAGGGAGGCTGAGGGAATGGGAAGGGAGGAAGCTGGTGGTGGAGTGCACCGGGGAAGGAGTTCTGTTCACCGAGGCCGACGCTGATGTTGCACTGGAGGAGTTCGGAGATGCCATCCAGCCTCCAATCCCCAACATGGAGGAGCTCCTCTTCGACGTCCCTGGCTCGAATGGAACCCTGGATACCCCTCTCATGCTCATCCAGGTACAATGATATCAACATGTAATCCATCAATCTCCTCCATTTCCGGCCTCTAACACTAAGACATCTTTCCTTCAAAATTCTTGAGCAGGTAACGCGCCTCACGTGCGGAGGCTTCATCTTTGCAGTTCGACACAGCCACACCATGTGCGATGCCATTGGACTGGTCCAGTTCTTGAAGGCTGTCGCAGAGATGGCAAGAGGAGCCAGCTCCCCATCCGTTTCTCCCGTGTGGAAGAGGGAGCTCCTCGATGCCAGTGACCCACCAAAAGTCACGTTCCCCCAGCCTGGCTACGATGAGGTGAACGCCAGCAAAGGCATGACCAGCCTTCCCCCACTCGACAGCTTGGACCGCTGCTCTTTCTTCTTTGGCCAAGCTGAGATTGCTGCCATCTGCAATAGCCTGCCCCGCCACCTGCAAACACACTCGACAAAGTTTGAGGTGGTCACTGCTTGTATATGGCGGTGCCGCACCATTGCCCTGCAGCCTAACCCAGAGGAGGAGATGCGCTTGCTCCCCATCATCAACGCTCGTCGAAGGTTCAAATTGCCCTTACCAGCAGGATACTACGGGAATGCCTTTGCCTTCTCGGCAGTCTTGGCGAGTGCTGCAGCAATCTGTGAGAATCCATTAGGATACACTGTGGAGCTGGTTAGGAAGGCCAAGGCGCAGATGACGGAAAAGTACCTGCAATCCGTGGCTAGCTTCATGGTGACCCAGGGAAGGCCCAGCTTCACGGTGGCAGGGTCTTTCGTCGTGTCAGATGTTACCCATGTCGGATTCAATGATGTGGACTACGGATGGGGGAAACCGGTGTACGCCGGTCCCACTGGGGGTGGACTGGGTCCTATGCAAGGGATGGTCAGCTTCCACATTCAGGGACGGAATCGCAAGGGAGAGGAAGGCATCCTGGTTTCCATCTCCTTACCGATCCCAGCCATGGAGAGATTTGTGCAGGCCCTTGAGAGCATCTTGCAGGGACATGGAGCTGTTGATCGTCCTGAACCTGTTCTTAGGTCTGTCCTTTGAATCCTTCGCTACAAAAAATGGCCAAACGAAGGGAATAATAAATAATTCTTCAATGGTTTAGAGCGGTTTGACTAGTTTGCTCATATCCTGGTACCGTCTGTAGACTAGATCATTAGTTCCTATCTTATATATGATATAAGGGATGCTACGGATAAGCCAACGGGTCGAGGATGCAAGCTTGTAGTTTCAATAAATGAACAAGATCTTCTGCAGTCGTTATGTGTCTGCCGTCTTCATACAGGCAGCAAACTTTGGGCGAATGTGAGAGAGATGGATACCAGTGAGAAAGTAACCCAACACCGGTTTGAATTACGGGTTTGCCTCGGAGCAGCCCTTGAAATCATTTTTATTATTTGCAGCATCTGATGACCAGAGTTCCAATGGATCAGCCTCTAACTTATATAAAGGACTGCTTCTTTTAGAGAAAATGCAGAAAAATATGATATCATGCACATCTTCAAAGGTCAGCTGTTAACAAATGTGATTTAGTATCTCTTCCATTACTCTATGTTTCTCAGCTCTAAAGTACTAACTAAAGCCTCTTTAGCCGAAATAAAATATGATCTAACATAATCGTATGCGATTCCTTGGCGAGCATTTGATAGAAGAAGCCAATATAAGCCTTCACATACTTGGATGGAACCAAGAAATGAATCTGCATTAATTGTTCGACAATCATGAAGAGATGATCACCACTTGAGCCAGTTTCATTGTAGATATCGGGAAATCGGAGATTCCTGGAGAGGCATTTCGTGTTCCAATATACATATGTGCTCAAAAAGCAAAGGCAGGTAAAGGCCAACTTAGCAATATGGTGTAGATGAACTTTGGTCTTCCGAGTGTGGCCATCCAAGTCAGCTCAGAATTCCAGTGTTGAACAACTCTACTGCATGGCAGCTGCGAGACGATTGCGCAGGCCATACAGATTTTGTGGCTGAGCAATGAAATGACCAACAGATATTGATCCCAAGTTTCAGTTGAAATGGCACACAGAAACAAGCAAAAAGATAATTTGTTCACACAGCTAGCCAAAATATGAAGTAAACTCTGGCCATGGAACCACAGAACTCCAAGCTGTTGAACCTTAGGTCTATCTGGATGGCTTCAGTCTTGACTCTGATAGCTTCCCAAATATGACGAGACACTATCATGTCATTATTTTTATGCAGAATTAATCTAAACACAATCATCCCATTGCCATGTCGGAATAAATCATCACATCGATCAGCATATTCACATGATATTAAGAATGTGTTATGTCAGCAAGATTTAACATTATCATATCCAAGTTATCACTTATTGGTTAACAATACTTAATGTTTATTTATGATTTTAATAAGTTAACGAGAAGAAATTATATGACAAAAAATAAGTCAAAATTGACGTTTTCGAGCTTGACTAAAAATATCTATGGCGACTCCCCTCCCGCATTTCCACACTCTCCATGAATGCAATATGTGTGCCCTCCGCAAAACATGAACGATCAGCAGAAACCTAGTATTCAAAATCTAGCAGACGTCGATAAGTGCCTCACCAGCTTCCGCTAAAAAGGAAAAACTAAAATTTGCAAAATGATAAATATATATATATATATATATAGCTAAAACTCTGGCTTCAGTTAGCAGGAAAAAAATTTATGGCTCTTCATCAGGGTTTTCCTGGTATTGGTAGCAAGAGTTTGGTGTTCACTGCAAGGAGGCGAGTGATGGAGCTGATCCGTGCAGCTAAACCAACTCCCCATGAGTTCAAGAGGTTGTTCACTGTGAGGACACGTCAGAGGGAGCTGATCCCCCCCAGCCAGACCAACTCCCCACAAGGTCAAGAGGTTGTCGGACGTGGATGATCAGGAGGGCCTCCGGTTCCCTATGCCAGTGATACGGTTCTACTGTTGCAAACCGAATATGGTAGGAAGGGACGAACCCTGTGCAGGCTATCATAGGTGGGTTGGCATGGGCACTGGTGTATTACTGCCCGTTTGCTGGGAGACTGAGGGAATGGGAAGGGAGGAAGTAGGTGATGAAGTGCACAGGGGAAGGCGTGCAGTTTATTGAGGCCGATGTCGATATTCCACTGGAGAGGCGCTCGGAGAAGCCATCCAACCTCCAATCCCCAACATGGAGGAGCTCTTCTTCGATGCACCCAGCCCTGGAGGAATCATGGATACCACTCTCATGCACATTCAACTACAATATAATATGTATACCATGAATTAAATAGGATTTGTGCATGTAATATCCTAATTATTCATTTCCTTCCAACACTAACTTATATCCTTCCTTCGAAATTCTTGAGTAGGTAACCTGCGCGCCTCAAGTGTGGAGGCTTCATCATTGCATTTCGATTCAATCATACCATGTGTGATGGGAGTGGGTTATATACCAGTTCTTGAATGCTGTTGCGGAGATGGCCAGAGGAGCCAGCTCCCCATCTGTTCTGCCCGTGTGGCAGAGAGAGCTCCTAGACGCTAGAGACCCTCCCAAAGTTACGTTCACCCACCACGAGTTCGATGAGGTGAACGTCACCAAAGGCACCAGCCTCCCCGCGCTCGATGACATGGATCACCGCACATTCTTCTTTTGGTCGAGCTGAGATAGCATATCTGCCATGCACAAATAGCCAACCCCACCACCTGCAATCACGCTCCACAAAGTTCAAAGTGCTCACTGCTTGTTTATGTGGTGGTGCTGCAACATTGCCCCTTCAACCTAACCCAGATTAGAAGATGCGCTTGCTCCCTGTCATCGTCGCTTGCCGAAGGTTCAAATCAGTACTCCTGCCAAAGGGATACTGTGGAAATGCCTAAGTCTATCCGGCAGCCATAGCAAGTGCTGCATCACTCTGTGGGAATCCATTGGGATACACCACGGAGCTGGTTGGCAAGGCCAAGGCACAAATGATTAAAGAATACCTGCAGTCAATGGCTGATCTCATGGTGACCGAGGGAAGGCTCAAATACACAGTCGCATGGTCCTCCTACATGGTGTCGGATTTGACCCGCACTGTGTTAGGTGAGGTTGACTACGGATGGGGGAAATCGGTGTATGGTTAGGGCGGTTTCATTACTTTGCTCCTATCTCCTCTCCCACTTTTAAGCCTACATAATTAGTTGCCTATAATTTAATGATTATAATGGAAACTATGAATAAGCACGGCATCCGGCAGACGATATTCCATGTGAGTGAACGACTCAGCAGAACGAGTGGTCAAATGTACGCTACACTGCCGTGGAAGAGTAACTCTCATAAACTTGTGTTCATTACGTGATCTGTCTGACTGAAGGAAAAAATATATTTTGTTTTTCTAAGTCAAGCACTGTACTGCTACATTAGCCCCACTTTTCCAACATGTTGCTTTCCACAAATTGTATGCAACATGAAGGATCTTCTCAGTTGGTGATCTTACAAGTCTGTCTTTATAAAGGCACATTTTCACCTTCTAACAAAGATCTTCCATTTCCTTCTTGCGTTTACGTAAGGCCCTGCCTCACACTTGATAGAAAAGCCAAGTGAAAAGCCTTGGAATATGTAGTTGGAACAAAGCAAGAGACGTTGCTCGAGAACCATGAACAGATGATATACATCAATTGAGCAAATTACAGTACACACACAATCAAGAGCATGCGGTCTATTATTCGATTCAACTTGGGATCTCCGGGTAGCCTGTTTCAACAGACACTTGATAGAAGGACGATGGTTCCCATATTTTAAGGCGTTCTAGTGGTGATTGTTCATGGAAATGGAGGAAAATACTATAGCTCATGGAGAAGTCCATAATATATTTCCGACCTGATGCCTGTCACTACATATCTTTCTTCCGAACCATCCTTGATTCTTCCCTCTGAGTCTTCTTATGTATCTACAAGAGAACCAATTTGGTACGTACTTTAGCTTGTTTGGCAATCAAACGGGAGGAAGAACGATACTCCGTTAGATCAGTGGATATATATAGTGTAGTCTGGATGTGCTACTTTTTTTATTTCCCCCAGGTTAATCTCATCCAATTTGATGTTGGTTTGAACCCTTTCCTTTGTTTTGCTATTTGTCCCTCATATTCATCACAAAAGTCAAAACAGGAATTCAGATTGTAATGTAAGGTGATTCAAAATTGCAAAATGCATGTTCGATGTCAAGGATATGGGAGACTGTTGAGGAGCCCGAAGACATAACTACTCGAGGGCACCATGGATGGAACAAAACCCACAAGATCAAGATGGCAATCGTGCAGCAATCTAGTCTGCCACTAACATCTGCAACTAATTATACGAAACAATCAAGAAAATTGTGATCTCACGTCTTCTCCTCTTAACCAAGATCTGTCGGTCTTGATATCTTTTCCATTTCTTGTGTCATTGTTGTTGGTATCAAGTGCTAAAAACCCCACAGCTGATATTATTTGCATCATCCAAGCATCATTCATAGAATAGTACCCAAAGGTGAGGTACCTAAGAAGGCCATTTTCGGGCATCAAGTACTCAGACTCCTACCTTGGTTTAGCTGCGAAACGTATACTAAGAAAAGAAGAATGAAGTCTTCAAGATTCCACTGTATGTAATGATCATTTGATAATATTGTCTTTTGGTGCGTGTGCCTCCGATCTCAACCTTGGTAATTATTATGTATTTGTAGGGTCTTTTACGTAAGTTTTGCGGCATAATTACAGTAAAGACCGTATATATTTTTCCTTTTTTGCATTTAAGTTCCATATATTTCAAATATTTCAAAATGACTCTTTCAATTTTATACGTTTGATTCCGTAAGATGCTTGATTCCAAATTTTAACAGTGAAATAACATGGCAGTTATTTGTTGATATGGCATGATGACACGTAAATAAATTGTTATTGTGGCATAGTGACATGGCATAAATTGTCAACGTGACATGCTGATGTGGCAATACTCTATTGACATTGTGGGCTGACATGATGAAAAATCTATCGACGAGTCATGCCACGTGACGCCATCAAATGCCACATGACACCAACCGTTAGAATTATGATTTAAGTATATTATGAAATCAAATTTATATGATTAAAAGAGTCAATTTAAAATGTATAGGAATCAAGTATAAAAAATAGTAAATATATAAAATTTTTACCCTAATTTTCCCCAAATTTCGCACTTGGTTTTCTTTAGATTTGTATAAGTGTCTAACTTGACAGAAAGAGAATTGAACTCCATTTAGCTACGAGCTATTGTCTCCCTCGTCTCTCCCTTGCATCAACAGCTCTCTTCTTCACTCCCATCTCCTTTACAAACTGGTAGCAGAGCCTCCATACTCATCAGCGGAGCTGCAGGATCTGCTTCCTTCAACAACAGCTGTGATGGAGGAGGAGATCAAATCACTCCAAAAGAATGAAGCTTGGACAACACTTATTCGGCTGCCTAAAGGGAAGAAAGTTGTTGGTTGCAAGTGCAAGATTGGCTGCTGAAGGCTATAGCCATGAAGAAGGCGTGGACTTTAATATTGTGGTATTCTCACCGGTAGTAAAGAACACATCTACTCGAATTTTGCTCTCACTAGTTAATTGCAACGAGAGATTTGGAGTTAGAGCAATTATATGTGAAGGTTGCCTTTTGGCATGCAACAACCCGAGGGGTATGCGGTATCGAGTAAGCAGAACCATGTGTGCTTGCTAAAGAAGTCATTGTATGGCCTAAAGCAATCACCAAGAAAATGGTATAAAAGGTTTGATTCCTCTGTGGCGAGTATTGGGTTTTCTAGATCTAACTACGACAGCTGTGTCTACTTCAAGTAATTGACAGATGGGACTTCCATGTACCCACTTCTCCATGTGGATGATATGTTAATCGCGGGATCAAATATGGAAGAGATGAAGAAGATGCAGGACCGATTAAGCTCAGACTTCGAGACGAAGGATTTAGTGGGTGCTAAGAGGATTATAGGGATGGAGATCACAGGGGATAGGCCCGTTCCGTATGCTAATGCAGCGAGGAGTATCATGTACTTGATAGTTTGCACTAGATCGGACATTGCTCATGCAGTCAGCGTAGTGAGTCGCTATTTGTCATGTCCCGGTAAGGAGCATTGAAAGGTGGTTTATTAGTGGATTCCTCGATATATGAAAGGTAATATGTTGACTCCAAGTTTATGGGCGACTTCGACAAGGGACGGTTGATGACCAGCTATGTTTTCACCTTACACGAACATGCAATTATATTGGAAGGCAACTTTGTAGCCCACTTTTGCTTTGTCCTCTACAAAAGCCGAATACATGGTAATCACAGAAGGCCCAAACCTCTTCCTTTATCATCTCCGCCGCCATTACCTCTTATATTTATCCCTTAATTAATGTTTCTTCTCTTCGCTCTTTCCATTCGTCGCCCGTAGCTTTAGACAGCTGAAAATAAGATCAGAGGGAGCGAGGAGCAGAAGCTATACTACAGAGAAGAAAGGGGTGGGCATGGAATAGGATGACCGAACGAAGGGAAATCCATAGAGGGGGCAGCTTCAATAATAGTGCCGTACATGAAACTTGCAAGAGTAGAGCAAAACGAGAGTGAGCGAAATGGTAGGAGTATCCAAGGGAATTTCTAATTTTTGCACTCAAAATCAGGCTATGAGCAACGGGGCATGCTTCAGAGTATGTGTGTGGCAGAATTTTCATTTATCTTGCTGTATGAATTCCCCTTATGCTTCAATACCTAATCTGCTTGTGTACAAGAATCATTATATTGATGGAATGGATAAGGTGAACAAGTTAAAACTTAGTAGAAATAAAAGAAAAGTAGAGATACGGTATATTGTAAAGTTTATAATAGGATTTTTTTTTATAATTGATATATTGCATTAATCAACCAATCAAGAGAGTACACATTGATATTATAAAGATTAAAATATCATCAAACTCTAGCACCTAACATAGGGCCCAAATGGGATCATTCTACTCTTGACTCTAGTGAAGTGAGGATTTTATACGTGATTTTAGCAAACTCATTACCAAACTTATATAATATTGGTATTGGAAGCATTGTCCTGGAAGATCTGATAATTCCATTCTCTCCACACTACATGGATAAAAGTGGTGAAGAGAAGCTTATAAACTATTGCAAGAGTGCCCCTTCCTTACATGTTGTGTTCAGCCCAGGCAAGCTCAAAATACCAATCCCTACTGGATCAATTTATCTGAATCTATGCAAGTAAAGACTACCATATATCACCTGTAATGGGGCATGAGAAGAATAGGTGATCTCGAGATTCAATACTAGATCCACAAAAATCACAGAGGGAAGAGGGGAGTGAGATCCATGTTTTCATCTGAGACCTAGTGGAAAGTCTATCCAGTATAGCAAGCCAGCTAATGAAAGAAAATCTTGGAACATGTCCAGAGAACCAGATCAGTTTATGCCATGAGACTCGTGGGTGCTTAGCTCTAATGGCCTCTCAAGCAGTGTTAATGCTGAATTTTGATGTTTGCTCCCAATAAAAGGTATCACGATCACCAATTGCAATAAAGCTTTCTACTTGCTGCATGAAGGATACCATTGTAGGGTCTCTACTGCGTGGCCAACACTATCTAGAATTTCTAAATATTGTTGAGACTGTAACTTTCTCTGAAATGGTAGGGAATGATAGTGGACAATCAAGCAAAGCAGTATGAAGAGGCCCATTTGCAAACCATTTGTCATACCAAAAGGATATGGATTGCCCTGACCCAACCCGACATGATATGAATGGAAAAGCAATGTCATGATGTTTCAATAGCTTTCTCCAATTCCAAGAGCAAGACGAGGGTACTCTAATAGACCAAATAGATCGAAATCGCATGAGGTATTTTGTAGCCCATGCAACCCAGAGGGAACTTGCATTAGTCAAAATTTGCCATAGATTCCTCAAGACACATGTAGAGTTCCATGAGTTGAGATCTTTTAGCCCTAGTCCTCCTTCATTGCAAGGGTAGCAAAGAGAAGCCCATTTAATTTTTGCCCCTTGTGCACTATCTACCTTACCTTTCCAAAGAAATGCAGCACAAATATGTTCAATCTCTTTGATGACCTGTTTGGGAAGAATGAAGTGTAAGCACCAAAATTGTGCCATGCTTTGGACAACAGAGGCAATCAGTTGCAAATGTCCTGCATAAGATAAGGAAAGGGAAATCCAGCTCCTAACTCGAGCTGTAATCCTATCCACCAAACATTGACAATAAACTGATCGAAGTCTTAAAGTGATCAACGGGACACCCAGATATCGAACTAGCAGAGTGCCCTGCTTGAAACCTGAGATATTGGCAAGTTGAAGCATATGTTGATCAAAGATGCCTATTGTAAAGAATTCTGATTTCTTTGGGTTGAGTTTAAGTCTAGACAAATGGTAGAATTCATCTAATGTTGCACAAATTACTTCGTAAGATTGGATAGAGCAATCAATAAATATAATAAGATCATCCACAAAACTTAAATGGGTGAGATTCAGCCCCCTGCATTTAGGATGAAGTCCCACATGTCCCAATTGAGCTCAACAATTAAGTAGTTGAGTGAACACTTCCATACCTAATACAAATATATATGGAGACAATGGGTCACCTTGACGAATGCCCCTTTGTCCTCGAAAAAATCCTGCAAGTGTCCCATTTATTGAGACTGAGAACCATGGTGATGTAATTCAACCGTGAATCCATGTTATGAACTGTGTGGGAAAACTAGTGGCCTTCAACAAATTAAGCACAAACTCCCAGTTAAGGGAGTTAAAAGCCTTGTGAAGATTTATTTTAATTGCACTTCGAGGAGAAATACTTGTTCTATGGTAGTTGTGCACAAGCTCATGGGCAAGAAGAATATTATCCGAGATAGATCTACCTTTGACAAATGCAGATTGGTTCCAGCTGATAAGATGAGGAAGAGCTTCCTTCATACAATTGGCTAGAATCTTAGCTATGCACTTATAAAGAGTAGTACAACAAGAAATGGGCTTGTAGTCATGCATACTTGCTGGATTCTTTCCCTTCGGTACCAAAGTGAGTATGGTGGCATTGGCTTATCTATCCAGAAGACCTGTATTGAAGTAGTGCAAAACAGCATTAGTCACCAAATCGCCTACAATAGACCAAGCATCTTTGAAGAAATTGGCAGTAAAACCATCAGCCCATGGAGCTTTATTCCCATTGAGAGAAAAGAGAGTTCTTTATACTTCTTCCTTGCTAATTGGGGATTGCAAGGAGTTAGCCACAGTTGAAGGTAGTCTTTTACGCAATATCTCATAAAGTTGAGCTGACGAGGAGAGAACGTGTGGATCTATCTTCCCCAAAAGGTCTTGAAAATAGGAGATAGCCTCTTCCTTGATCTCATTAATTATTCGCACTTGAGAACCCCTACTAGTGATCAAGGATCTAATGAGATTTTTAGAGTGTCTACTCTTTGTTGTTTTGTGAAAATAGGCAGTGTTTTGATCCCCTAATCGAAGCCATTGGAGTCTTGATTTTTACTGAGCTATTGCTTCCTCTTTGTGTGAAAGGATGTAGATTTCCTCACGAAGATTATTCTCAATATGGAGGGAAGTTTCAGACACCATGCCTGACATGATAATCCTTTGCAAGTTGCACATGTTGGATTTTAAGTCTTCAAGTCATTTGAGCGACTCTCTATCTTGATGGTTGAATGCTTTGAGCTCTTGCTTCAAAGTTTTCAACCTTACAAATAGTTCTTTCATGGGATTTGGACAACCTCTATTGGTCCAAGCTTGCTGCATAGTCATTGCGAAGTCATCATGACTACTCCAATGGTTATAGTACTTAAATGGTTTAGGCCCTGCATTTTCAATCTCCATAAGTTGCAGCAAAATAGAGGCATGATCAGAAATACTTGGCTCAATAAAGCTAGCCTTGGAGAAGTGGGGATGGTTCAACCACTGCTCATTGATAATGATTATGTCCAATTTTCTGCATTGCATATCATCTAATCTCCTGTTTGTCCAAGCAAAATAACAGCCCATAGCCGGGTGGTCGGTGAGCTTCAAGTCATTGAAGAGGGCCTCAAAATCAGACAAGCTTTGGTCCTTAGCTATAGCTTTCCTTGGGTGAAGGATCTCTGAAGGATTAAGCACTACGTTGAAGTCCCCTAACATACACCATGGTTGAGGCGTCCTTGGTTGCAAGGATCTAAGCTATTGCCATAGCTGAGATCTCTCATCCCAAGTGTTTGCAGCATAAATGAAAGAGACAAGCAAGGATCCATACAAATCAGTCTTAACCTTATAATGCATCAGCTAGTTTGTTTTCTTTATTACAATGAGCTGAACCGAATTCTTCCAGAACAACCAAATACGGCCATTTCTAGATAACTCCATATTGTTGTCATGCTTCCACCAACTCCTCTTCCTTAGTAATACACTTTCTCTACCAGGATGTACTCTAGTTTCAAGAAGACACATAACATCTTCTTTGTGAGATGCAACATGGTCGTGGACAAAGCCATGTTTTATGGGGTCATTGTAACCCCTGATATTCCAAGCAAAGAGGATCCTGGATTAGAGGGTTGGGCACTAGGCCCTTTACCTCTTTTTTTAGCTTGCTTATTCTTAATAGCAACGTGGCTTGTGCCCGTTTGAGAATGCGGAGCTTGATCACATAGCTTGCTCAATTCCACTGTCTTTAGCTCTGGAAACATAGAGTCATCATCAGAAGAGGAAATGCAACTGTGCTGCTCATTCTTTCTTTCTTTGGCCGTACTATAAGTTAGTGGAACGTGGTAGGTTTGTTGCTGGTGTATCCCAGCAATTGTGTCATTTGCTGGGGATAATGGAGTACAAGGAGTAGATTCATGATTTCTAGTTTCCAAAATAAGTTGCTTTTGGTTTTTACTATCCTCCATAGGGACTTCCACATGGTGTTCACCCATGGAGGAAGGCTCAGGGCTACTCGCACCTTGTTCTTCTTCATGTGTAAGCTGTTGAGCCCCACTACGTTCTTCCTCAAGAGTTGCACGCTTTTCAGCCCCCTGCTCATTCAAAACTTCAGACTTTTGCTTGCATATATGTCCAAATACTTGGCAAGAGGGGTATTTGTCTGGTTTCCATGGCACAACAACTTGAATGTCCACTATATGGCCTTGTCCAGCATCTACCTTCAAAGATTGGGGTATCACATCTTCATAGCAAACCTCAATACATACCCGAGCAAAGTCAAGGTGGGACTGGTTTGTCGTACCCTTATCCATATAGAGGTTTTCCAATTGCACTAGCTATGTAGCTAAGACACATATTATTATATAGATGCATAGGAACATTGCGCAGAACACACCATAACGGGACTTTTTTAAAGTTGATTTTGCCTCCAGAGAGTTCAGGGGACCATCTTTGGACTACCAGCAGCTTCTTATTGATAAACCAAGGTCCATTTTCTAACACCCATTCCATAAGCTTGCTATCAGAGAAGTGAAAGATGAAAAGACGACCTTTTTTTGCAAGTGTAATAGGACTGCGCTTACCCCAAATCTAGTTTACAGTTGCTGCCACAAGTCGAAAATCTGGTACGTCTCCTATGAACCAGCCCACCAAGAAGTTTTCCCACTGCTTTAAGCCGGACTCAAGTGCTTCTTGAGGTAGAGTTACCACTCCATTAGTTGCGTCTCTAACATGAGCATGAAAGGACAGCTTGTGATCCAAGTTTTTCTTGAAGAGATTTCGCCATGAGCTAGTTTGATGAGCAGATGGAACGACATTCAGAGTAGATCTGGAGAGGTCTAGTGTTTCTTCATTCATGGTCGCCATTTGCAGGAGAAAGCCAGAAATCTCCGAAAAAGGAAATTTTTGATCGGAGATGGAAAAGTGTTAAGCACGTATTAGAGATTTAGGAGATGTGGAGATGGGCCAGCCAGAGAGGGGGATTATTTCTCTCTCTCTCTCTCTCTAACCCATTTCTCGAGCAGGGTTTTCCTATAATAGGATATTTGAAACAGGAAGATTGGGGTTTCCATCTTAAATAGATATTGACCATCATATGGATAATAATTTGTTTCCTACAAGACTATGCATGATAATAGAGTCCGTGTAATTAACAGATCGAGGAATTTAATTTGCTCAAAGTTGTACTGAATTTGAATTCATTTTAAATTAATGTTGTTATAGGGTGCATATAGTTGATGAACTCCGGTGTGTTGATTGGGAAAATTGTGATTTTTTTGTATAATTAATTAAGAAGATGACTTTATTACAAATCAAATAGGAAGTTGGGGGGAAATCACAAAATAATTTGGGTATAATACATATACATACATATATATACACATACACATATAATTTTTTTTTAATCTTTTGTATTATTCCAGTCCATCGGAATGAAGGAGGTCGAAAGTTGGTATTCTAAGTAGAAGGAATTCGGCACCAGGAGCTTACGTGAGGTCGCAATCATGGCTAGAGAAGACAATGGAAACGGGGAAGCTGAAGGAAGAGCTGCGAGGGGGCTGTAGCAGCAGCAGGACAGGAGAGCCATGTCCTTACCAACTGTTACGGCCATGAGCTATGAGCTGGAGTAATGCGTACCACAAGTTGTACCTCGGGGTAATGGTAGCGCATAGCATGCACGCGAGGATGTGTGGGCAGTCATGTGCGAGGTGTTGGGATAAATTGCAAGTCCATGAACGGGCAAGTATAGAGATGGTTACGCAAGCATGCACAAAGGCACCAGTGAAGGGGACAACCGATCAAGGCTCAGCAATGAAGTTGAGGGATCAAATGGTGGCCATGGAGTGTCACTGTTCACAAGTAGGCAAATGCACGTATGGGTGGTAATGATGTCCATGAGCAAGGCATGATGCAACGCTCAAGGATGCTCGGGGAATAAGAGGCGACCGAGCAAAGGCACTCAAGGAGTGCGCACTACCCGATTGGCATGGCAGATGCTAAGGGAATGCTCAACACTTAGCAGCTGGTGAGTTGACTATTTGTGGAGATCGGATAAGTCCTTGACCATACTTGAGCATCATTGGATGCTGCAATCCCGATCGCACAGTTGTGATCGTGGGAGGCGATCATGGACATGGGTCCTAGGGGAGCCATGTGTTGCTGGTCGGTGACAGTGCATAGTGGATGAGTGGAGGTGGATGAGTGGAGATGCAGACACGCAACTGAAGTCTTGATCATGTGGGACCCGATGATTGAATGCGTGGAGCGCGACTACTCACAGAAGGTGCGCGGGATGCTGTGGAGCCTAGGATTGGTGCTCACAGGATAAGGATCGCTGACACCAACATGGAAAGGATCGATTGCTTCCTTATGAGGAGCGGCCGAGACGTTGTCCAAGTGGGACGAACATGATCGAGATAGAAGATCATGTGATAACAGACAATCGGGGAAAGTTTCTCCCAAGATATGGCAATCAATCTGTTATGGAAACAATCTTGGAGATTGCAGATCAACAGCCAAGATTGAACAGATCGAGATCTGATGGAGAGAATTGGATATATCAGTTGCCATATCTGGTCTGTCAGGCACCTCTATATAAAGGGGGTTGAGTCTCATTCGAGAAAGAGAGCAAGAGAGTAGCGATCCAGAATTCTCAGAGGAGAAACAACAAAGGTCTCAAGGCGTCTCAGAGAGGAGAGCCAAGGAGAGCAGCTAGAGAGAGCTGGGAAACACGAGGGAGAGCATGGGAGCCAGAGCATAGAGTTGCTACTACAAGTTGTAGCTCAACAGTGAGTGGGGAGTGAGTCCCGTCTACCATTGTAACGTCGAAGTGTGTCGGGTTAAGGTGTGTCGAGTGAGAAGTGTAAGCGGCACAGAGGTCATGAGGCATACACTCGACAATCTGAGTGAGTTTGCTCTTGTAAAGGGTTTTTCATACTTGTACAATTGTGAATACGAGTGGAGTTTTCCCTTTGTATATTGCTCGTGTTCGTTGTGATGTGATCGTGTGCCAGGTGACATCAAACCTCAGTTGCGAGTGAGGGCTGGTTGGCAGGCGGAGCTGTTAACGCCAGCAGGACACGGAAAAATTTGTAACCCGCATTGGTCCCGTAACACCAACCATCATTTAACAGCATTGTCTTCTTCTTCTTCTCCTTCCTTCCAATGATTGAAGCTCCCTTATTGCTGAAGGTAAGCTTTGAATTTTTTTTTCCCTTCTTCTTCTTCTTCTTCAATGAGAAGAGGTTATGGTATATCATAGAGGAGAAGATGGTAACGGATAGAATGATCGTGGGGATTTCAATTTTTTTGGAGGAACTGGCGGCTCTTTTTTTAATTGAAAATCACAAACGGCAGTGATGGTTATAAGTAGCTCCTGCCTTTCAACTTCACAGGGAGAAAGATGAGGAGATTTAATTGGACAGGTATCACATGTTTATTGGTCTGATACACCAAATCAGCTCGCCAGCTGATATCACGGATTCACTGGAGACTGCGTCCGGTTGATGGGCAAGTCGATCGTGACTATATGACAAGTCTAAAAGCTAGAAGCAATATAATGGATATCACACGTTTTCTCTCTGCTTTTTTTATTCTTTTAACCTTCAAACAATTTATTTATTTTATAACCCAATGTTGAGAATTAATTAATTCCTCGCCGAAAGGACAACTGGGAAACACAATTCACTGCTCGATCGGCATGAAAAGGAGATCACTCTAGAGAATTAAATTCCAGAAAACGAAATTTCCCAGAAGTGAAAGTGACCAGCACTACCTTTTTAACCGCAGAATTGGGGCCTAACAGTCCGTATTATCAGATTTGAATTTAAATTGGAGATGAAACGCAGCACATCTCTTGTAATGAAACAATCGGTAGTGGAGAATGAAATCTTACTCCAAATGAATTTATAATCAGACTACATAACTGGGATTTCGTACGAGACTCTCTGTAATCAAGTTCGGAACGTAAATAATATGGAGCCCCATATCGACGGAGTTTGTTTTAGGCTAGCTAGGCTACGGACGGTTTACACGGAACGTACGTACATCGTCACATTGGGGCCATCACCTGTCTAATTGGTCATGACGTTCAGAACTCACGTGGAACACAAATTGTGAGATTGAATAAGTCAAAGTTGGAGTTTTCGATCCACTCAATGTAAGTTTTGAAATCCGCCAAGCGATACATATGTATCTATATATAACTTCAGCTTCCAACCATGTTCTTAGCAAATTATTTTGTGGCCACATCCCTTCCATCCATCAGGTAATTAGCAGCGGGGAGGGGAAAATCATGGCTTCTCATCAGGGATTTCCTGGAATTGGTCGCAAGGTTTTGGTGTTCACCGTGGAGAGACGTGAGACGGAGCTGATCCGTCCGGTCGGACCAACTCCCTACGAGTTCAAGAGGTTGTCGGACATCGATGACCAGGAGGGCCTTCGGTTTCATCTACCAATGGTACAGTTCTACCCTTGCAAGCCGGATATGGTTGGGAGGGACCCCGTGCAGGCCATCAGAGACGGGCTGGCTCGGGCGCTGGTGTATTACTACCCGTTCGCAGGGAGACTGAGGGAATGGGAAGGGAGGAAGTTGGTGGTGGAGTGCACTGGTGAGGGTGTGCAGTTCATCGAGGCCGATGCTGATGTTGCACTGGAGGAGTTCGGAGAGGCCATCCAGCCACCTTTCCCCAACATGGAAGAGCTCCTCTTCGACGTTGACCCTGGCTCTGAAGGAATCCTGGATGCCCCTCTCATGCTCATTCAGGTACAACGTAACATGCATACCATGAACTCAGCAGTAGGGTTTTGTACGTATAATCTTCTTCGTTCTCTTATTCCAACACTAACATATGTCCCTCCTTTGAAATTCTTGGGAGCAGGTAACGCGTCTCAAGTGTGGAGGCTTCATCTTCGCATTCCGATTCAATCATACCATGTGTGACGGGAATGGGTTATTCCAGTTCCTGAACGCTGTCGCAGAGATGGCCAGAGGAGCCAGCTCCCCGTCCGTCCTCCCTGTGTGGCAGAGAGAGCGCCTGGACGCCAGAGACCCTCCCAAAGTCACGCTCACCCACCACGAGTTTGACGAGGTGAACGTCACCAAGAGTACCGGCCTCCCCCCAGTGGACAACATGGAGTTGGACCACCGCTCATTCTTCTTCGATCGAGCTGAAATCGGAGCCATGCGCAATAGCCTGCCCCACCAGCTGCAATCATACTCCACAAAGTTCGAAGTGCTCACTGCTTGTTTATGGAGGTGCCGCACCATTGCCCTTGAGCCTAACCCAGAGGAAGAGGTGCGCTTGCTCTCCAACATCAATGCTCGCCGAAGATTTGAATCGCTCGTGCCGAAAGGATACTATGGGAATGCCTTTGCCTACCCGGCGGTCTCAGCGAGTGCCGCTTCAATCTCTGGGAACCAATTAGGATACAGCGTGGAGCTGGTTAGGAAGGCCAAGGCGAAGATGACAGAAGAGTACCTGCAATCTATGGCCGACCTGATGGTGACAAGGGGAAGGCCCTTATACAAAGTAGCAGATTCCTCCTACTTTGTGTCTGATCTGACACGCACTGGGTTAGGCGAGGTTGACTTCGGCTGGGGGAAACCGGTGTATGCGGGGCCCACGGGGGTTGGACTGGGTCGCTTACAGGGGATAGTCAGCTTCCACGTTACCGGAAGGAATTGTGAGGGAGAGGAAGGCATCCTGGTTTCTGTCACGGGGCCGATGCGGAACACAAATTTTTCGCACCCCGCTAGGCGTCGACACTCCACTTGCCGACCAGCCACACACCGTGCGTACCGTCGAGGCCGAACGATCACCGAACCGAAGAAGCAACACCGAGGAATACAAGAACACAATTGGGAAAACATAACTCGTATTCACATATATTACAAGTACACGAAAAACCCAACCCAGGACAGAACTCTTACACGCAGTCTCACGAGCCTATGCCTTGCAACCTCGCGCCGCTTGCACGCCCGTCTTGTGCCTTCTCTTAAGAACACCGGACTGCAGGTCCGACTTGGCTTCCGCTCCTTGGAATTTCGGATCCTCTCTGCCTCCTGACTGCCCTGGTCGTCCTTGCTGCTCTCTGGCTTCTCCTCGTGAGGTCTTGGTGCCTCCTTGCTGAATGAGACTGCCCCCTTTATATAGAGGAGCCTTGTGAGCCCAATATGGCAACTAACATCTTGGAATTCCTTGATTCACTCCCTCAGTTTCCAGCCTATCCAATCCCTCCTGGATTGTTTCCATAGCTGGTTGGTTGCCAAATCTGTCCAATCCCTCCAGGATTGTTTCCATAACAGATTAGTTGCCATTCCCGGAGAAACTTTCCCGGATTGCTCACTCGGATTGACTTGGCGCCAGCTAAGCCTCGTCGACCCGATCCATCCTCCTCTAGGATGCACGTCCTTGATCTCCTTCCTAAGATCACGGTCGTCTGAACGGGATTGCTACATCCACCGGTGCTCGAGCATGGTTAAGGACTTAACCGATCTCCACAAGTAGTCAACTCCGTTGCCGCTCCCTTAGCGTATGCCGGGCTTGTTGAGTTATGTGCACTCCTAGAGTGCCTTTGCGCGGTTGTATCAGGTTCACCGAACCTCCTAGAGCATTGCACCGTGCCTTGCTCGTGGGCATCCTCACTGCCCACCCGCGCATTCGCCTACTTGTGCCTTGTGACCCTTCTTGGCCACAATCTGGTTCCTCAGCACACTGCCGAGCCTTGATCGGTTGTTCCCTTCACCAGTGCCTCCACGCATGCTTGTGTGACCATCTTCACACTTGCCCGCTTATGGACTTGCAATTGATCCCAACACCTCGCACTTGGCAGCCCGCGCATCCTCGCGTGCAGGCTATGCGCTACCACTACCCCGAGGTACGGCTTGTGGTGCGCATTCTCCGGGGCTTGAGCTCAGGGGTCTAACAAACCTCCCCCACCCAAGGGATTCGACGCCCTCGTCGAATGAGACTCTCGGTACCGCCGGATGAGGTCTTCGTACTGCCATAGGGTGACATCCTTCTCCCAAGTCGCCTCTGACTCGGGTAGGTCCTTCCACTTGACCAAGTACTCCGTCCTCCTGTTCATCTTGCTGTATCCCAGCACTCGGTGATCAAGTATGCCTTCCACCTCCTTGTCGAGTTCCTTCCTCACAGTGAGAGGGGCGCGCTTCACCTTGTTGCGCTCCGGATGCTCCTCGTCTCTATGGTAAGGCTTAAGAAAACTGACGTGGAATGTCGGGTGCACCTTCATCCTCTCTGGTAGTGCTAGCCGATAGGCTACTGGCCCGACCCTCTTGATCACTTCAAAGGGTCCATCGTACTGTTGGAACAAGCTCTTATGCCAGCGCTTGCTCGTGATCTTCTTCCAGATCTGTGGGGTGAGCTTCAACATCACTAAGTCCCCCACCTGGAACTCCAGCGGCCTCCAGCTCTTGTCCGCATACTTCTTCATCCGCTTGGTGGCCTTGGCGAGGCTATCTCTTGCCTCTTCAAGCATCTCCTGCTTGTCGCGTGCGAATCGATATGCGGCTGGGCATGGCCCTTCCTTGCACTGCAACGCCACCTCCTACGGCGTTAGCGGTTGGTAGCCCATTGCTAACTCAAACGGGCTATGTCCTGTTGTAGAGGACCGGTTCAGATTGTAGGACAACTGAGCCGAGTCAAGCAAGTCTAGCCAATTCCGTTGACTTGCTGAGACATAATGCCTCAAGTACTCCTCTAGCAGCGCATTCACTCGTTCTGTCTGGCCGTCCGTCTGTGGATGATTGGCCGTCGAGAACTTCAGTTCGGATCCTAGCAGTCTGAACAAGCATGTCAAGAAGTTGCCTGTGAACCGAGCATCTCGGTCACTCACGATCTCCGTTGGTACTCCAAAGAGCTTCACCATGGAGCGATAGAAAGCCTCAGCCACTGCCTCAGCTGTGCAATTCTTGGTCACGGGGGTGAAGATCGCATACTTGGAGAATCTGTCCACGACCACCATCACCGCCGTATAACCCTTCACCTCTGGAAATCCGGACACAAAGTCCATGGAAAGTGATACCCAAGGCTTCTCTGGCACTGCCAAGGGTTGTAGGAGACCGGCCTCTGCTCGCCTCTCCACCTTGTCTTGCTGGCACACGAGACAAGTCTTGACGTATAACTCCACGTCGTCGGCCATCTTTGGCCACACATAGGACCTGGACAACAGGGCTAGCGTCCGCTCACGGCCTGGATGTCCAGCCCAAGGACTGTCGTGACTCTCTTTCATCAGCTGGTAGCGCAATCCCTCTCCGCTAGGGACAAACAAACGGCCACCTTTGCCATAAAGCAGCCCATCTTCCAGCCAATACCGCCTCACTGTCCCGTCCTTGACTTGCTCCACTAGGAGTTGATAGGTCTTGTCCCCTAGTGTAGCGATCTTGACCTCCTAGAGGAAGTCGGAGGTAACTTGAGTTAAAGCCGCCACCTGGTCCGAAGCCTTCCGACTGAGGGCATCCGCCACTAGGTTGTGCCTCCCCGGTCGGTGTTCCCACTCGAAGTCATACTCCGCTAGGAACTCTTGCCACCGTGCTTGCCTTGGTGACAACTTCGGTTGTGACTTGAAGAAGGTATTGGCGACGTTGTCCGTCTTGACCACGAATGTGGTTCCCAGCAGGTACACTCGCCACACCCTCAAGCAATGCATCACAGCCAGCATCTCCTTCTCGTGTGCTGAGTAGCGCTGTTCAGCCGGCTTCAACTTCCAACTCTCGAACGCCACGGGATGTCAGTCTTGCACGGAGACCCCTCCTACAGCACGATCTGAGGCATCCGTATGCACCTCAAACGGTCTCTCAAAGTCCGGGAGCTTGAGCACAGGCTCCGTCACAATGGCGGTCTTCACCTTGGAGAACGCCGCATCACAATCCTCGTCCCATGTCCACTTCTGCTCTTTCCTCAGCAGATCAGTCAAGGGACTCACCTTCTTTGAGTACCCCTTGATAAACTTGCGGTAGTAGTTGGCCAGCCCCAAGAAACTCCGCAATTCGGTCACCGATTTTGGTGGAGGCCAATCCTGGATCGCCTGCACCTTCTTGGGGTCCATCCGCACCTGCCCTTGGCCGATCACATGGCCAAGGAATCGGATCTCCTGCATGCCAAACTCGCACTTCTCCCTCTTTACATATAGGGAGTGTTGCCTAAGCCGCTCAAAAACAGCCTGCAAGTGCTGCACATGTTGTGCCAAGTCTCTGCTATACACGACAATATCGTCCAAATAGACGACCACAAACTGATCCAGCATGTCGTGAAACACATCATTCATCAAGTTGCAGAATGTGGCAGGAGCATTGGTTAAACCGAATGGCATGACCAGAAATTCAAAGGATCCATAACGAGTTACCATTGTGGTCTTGGACTCGTCTCCTTTGGCGATGCGGACTTGCCAATATCCTGAACGCAAGTCTAGCTTGGAGAAGACCCTCGCCTCACCTAGGCGATCAAACAGGTCTACAATCAAGGGCACCGGGTACTTGTTCTTTACCGTGACCTTGTTCAATCCACGGTAGTCGACACACAATCGGAGAGAGCCATCCTGCTTCTCTTGGAATAACACCGGGGCTCCATAAGGGGCTTTGGAGGGCTGGATCTTTCTCGCATCCAGCAACTCGGTCAGCTGACTCCGCAGCTCTACCAGCTCCTTCGGGGACATCCGGTACGGGGCTTTGGCTGGGGGAACGGTGCCTGGTAGTAGTTCTATCTTGTGATCTACCGCACGGCGCGGCGGTAGCCCTCTTGGCAACTCCTCTGGCATTACATCCTGGAATTGCTCGAGCACTTCCACAACCTCGTGTGGAATCTCACGGTCCGCCTCCGTCTTCGGCACGTCCACTTCCCTAATAGCCGCAAGGTAAGTGGGATACCCCTTCTTCATTCCTCGTGCCAATTGCATTGCAGATACCTTCTCCGTGGCTACCTCCTCAGAGCGTGCAAGGCCTCGGTATCCTTGCACAAAACAGGGTCGTTGTGGATCTCCAATGACAATGCCTCCCACATGAGGCATGATGGTGATTGCTGCATCTGCAAAGAAGCTATTCCCAAGGATGAGGTTGTAATCATCCAAAGGAACCACCATCAGATCAATTGTACCCTCCCAAGCCTCTATCTTGATGGGCACATCCCTTGCCAACCCACCCATCGGTTGGCTCTTGGAGTTCACCGCCTTCAATCGGCTGTGAGAGCGTTCCACTCGCAACTCCAAGGTTCGTATCATCCGATCCGATACGAATGTGTTGGTGGCGCCAGTATCCACCAAGGCTAACATCCGCCTGCCATTCAAGGTTACATCCACAAACAACAAACTGTGGCGTACCTTAGGGCGCTCGCTCCAAATAGCGCCGAGGGCCTGCAGTGGGGCAACACGCTGCACATGGTCCTCGTCGGAGTCATCTGACCGTAGGGCGGTAACCTTCCCCTCTCGCTTTGGGCACTCCTTTGCCCTATGGGGTCCGTTACATATGAAGCAGCCCGGGTGCGTCCGAGGATCCTTCCTCCCGTTGGCTCCCTCGATCACCTTCACCTTCCCTTTGTCTGGTCGGGTCAGCTGCTTCTCCTTGCCCTTTCCTGACTTCCCTTTCAGGTAGGACTTGGACTTCTTGTCCTTGTCCATCGGCTGGGCCTTCTTGCTCCCCTCCTCGGCACGAGCAATCCGTAAGTCCAGCAGTGCGTCCGCTGCAGCTAAGGCAGAAGGAAGGTCTCTTACCCCTTGCCTCCTTAGCTCGAGTTGAGCCCAAGGTTGCAATCCCTTCAGGAACGTGTACAGCTTGTCCGTCTCTGACATGTCCGTCACGTTCAGCATCAGTGCGCTAAACTCCTTCACGTAGTCTCGCACTGGTCCGCTGTGCCTCAGCTTGGCCATCGCGTCCCGAGCAAGCCATGCTGTGTTGCTCGGCAGGAACTGCTCTTTCAGCTCCTTCTTCAATGCCTCCCAGGTCTCAATCCGGGGTCTGCCTGCATTGAGATCATCTTGGACTCGGGTCCTCCACCATAGCTTCGCATCCTTGGCGAGGTACATGGTGGTGATCGTCACCTTCTCGGCGTCGGGGATCTTTGCAGCAGCGAAGTAGTTCTCCATATCCCATATGAAGTTTTCTAGATCCTTGGAACTCCTTGTTCCTTCAAACGCCTTTGGTTCCGGGACCTTCATCTTCCCACGAGGCTCATTCGATGGCCCCGCCTGGGACACCAATTGCCGCTTGATCAGGACCACATCATCCTTCAGGGTCGCCACATCAAGCCTGATCGCCTTCAACAGATCAGTCACGGTTCCTCCAAGATCGTCGCCTTCGCCGACGTTGTCCTCCAAAGCAGCAACGCGGGGTTCCAGCGTAGCGGTCGGGTCTGCTTGTCCAGTGAGCTCTGCAATACGGCCTTCCAGCGCCGCCAATCGCTCCTGCAACGCTTCCATCGCCCTGGTCCACACGGTTGCCGATTGTAGGGTACGCTTGGTCTTTGACAAAGGGGCTCCTCCACCCGAATGCAGCACCACTCACACGGGTACTCCGGCTGATCACGGGTAGAACCTCGGCTCTGATACCAACTGTCACGGGGCCGATGCGGAACACAAATTTTTCGCACCCCGCTAGGCGTCGACACTCCACTTGCCGATCAGCCACACACCGTGCGTACCGTCGAGGCCGAACGATCACCGAACCGAAGAAGCAACACCGAGGAATACAAGAACACAATTGGGAAAACGTAACTCGTATTCACATATATTACAAGTACACGAAAAACCCAACCCAGGACAGAACTCTTACACGCAGTCTCACGAGCCTATGCCTTGCAGCCTCGCGCCGCTTGCACGCCCGTCTTGTGCCTTCTCTTAAGAACACCGGACTGCAGGTCCGACTTGGCTTCCACTCCTTGGAATTTCGGATCCTCTCTGCCTCCTGACTGCCCTGGTCGTCCTTGCTGCTCTCTGGCTTCTCCTCGTGAGGTCTTGGTGCCTCCTTGCTGAATGAGACTGCCCCCTTTATATAGAGGAGCCTTGTGAGCCCAATATGGCAACTAACATCTTGGAATTCCTTGATTCACTCCCTCAGTTTCCAGCCTATCCAATCCCTCCTGGATTGTTTCCATAGCTGGTTGGTTGCCAAATCTGTCCAATCCCTCCAGGATTGTTTCCATAACAGATTAGTTGCCATTCCCGGAGAAACTTTCCCGGATTGCTCACTCGGATTGACTTGGCGCCAGCTAAGCCTCGTCGACCCGATCCATCCTCCTCTAGGATGCACGTCCTTGATCTCCTTCCTAAGATCACGGTCGTCTGAACGGGATTGCTACATCCACCGGTGCTCGAGCATGGTTAAGGACTTAACCGATCTCCACAAGTAGTCAACTCCGTTGCCGCTCCCTTAGCGTATGCCGGGCTTGTTGAGTTATGTGCACTCCTAGAGTGCCTTTGCGCGGTTGTATCAGGTTCACCGAACCTCCTAGAGCATTGCACCGTGCCTTGCTCGTGGGCATCCTCACTGCCCACCCGCGCATTCGCCTACTTGTGCCTTGTGACCCTTCCTGGCCACAATCTGGTTCCTCAGCACACTGTCGAGCCTTGATCGGTTGTTCCCTTCACCAGTGCCTTCACGCATGCTTGTGTGACCATCTCCACACTTGCCCGCTTATGGACTTGCAATTGATCCCAACACCTCGCACTTGGCAGCCCGCGCATCCTCACGTGCAGGCTATGCGCTACCACTACCCCGAGGTACGGCTTGTGGTGCGCATTCTCCGGGGCTTGAGCTCAGGGGTCTAACAGTTTCCATCTCCTGCCATGCAGCGTTTTGTCCAGGCCCTCGAGAGCATCTACATCAGTGCCCGAAAAGTTCAGTAGAACTTTCCCAAAAAAATTTTTAGATATTCCATACTATAAAATAAACACGCTGTGTAATTCGGAAGTAATCTCCTCCTGCCAATTTATAATCAGTAGCCGTAGACTGGACAAATATTTCTTTCCTTTCTTTTTTCCAGTTCTAGGTTCGGCTTTGGTTAGAATTTGCACTCGGTTAATTATTTAGTGTTTCCTGTTTGCTGGGGATCATGGCCGTTGAAGTTACCCAAAAAGAGCAAACTGGATGGGGGCGGTTAAGGTTGTAATCTTGCTGTTTCATGCTCATATATAAAGTACTGCAGCATTTGACTCTCGGATTTTCACCTAACTTGCTCAGGCTCGATCGACAATTTAGGACGTATAGACAGGTTGATTTCGAGTTACTTAATTCTCATTCCTTCTTGCTTTCACTAACTCAGTTCGAATGCAGAACTTTCTGTTTAAAATTTAAAATCACATATAAGTAACTGTGTGCAACTTCTGCACAGATATATGAGATGAAAATGATTTCCTCCCTGCTACGTTGATTTATGGGTTGCTGGAGATGATTCAGTTTCAGGTGTAGAAGATGAGGACGAGCAGCTTATGCTCTGGAATCCTTGTGATTGGACTTCAATGACATCATTGACTGTCCTGTAATGATCATGTGAGATATATCCATTAACAAGATCCTGATTGCGCAAAAGTCAAGTGGGAAGAAGTTCGACTCCCTAAAAGTCAGAGTGCATTGGATGATACAAGGAGCTTAGGTATGTGGAATAAAGTTTGTGTAATCGAGAGCATGCACTCTTCTCTGTTATATTGAACGCGGGATATTCTTCAGGTAGCCTCTTGAATGGATACTTGAAAAAATGGTCAACGCTTCTGATTTTTCGAGGTCTGGGGATTATCCATGGAAATGGAAGAAAATACCGTAGTTCATGGAGGAGTCCATATTTGTGACATGATTCCTGTCACTACAGATCTTTCTTCTGAACAATCCTTCGATTCTCAGCCCTGGTTCTGGTTTTGCATCTAGACGAGAACCAATCGGCACATACTTTAGCTTGTTTTCAGTCGGAAAAGAGAGCTTACGCATCCAATTCCCAATTCCGATCTCATTTCTATCATAGTTCCGGGACAGGTTTGACAAAGACATAATTAGTAATGCAAGGTAAACCCAACTTGTGGATTGCAAGTTCAATGCTCTGGACACAGGAGATTTTCGAGGAACCCCAACACCTTACTGGAGGGCACCACAGAAGGAACAAAAGCCGTAACATCGACATCATAATCACGAGCAATCTAGTCAGCCACTAATGTAAGAAAATTAAGAAAATCGTGATATATGACATCTTCACCTCTTAACCAGGATCTGTCGGGTTTGATGTCTCGTCTGTGAGCCCATGGATTTGGGGCCCAAGTAGAGCCCAATCACCATGCTAGGCCATCTACTTTTTCCCTCCCTCCACCGCCTTACGCCTCCTTATACACTGTCAATCAATTCTTTCTTTCTTCTTCTCTTCTCTTCTCTTCATTCTTCTCGAAATGCCACCGAACCGAGGGGAGAGATTGTGAGGTCGGGGAGTGTAATTGAAGAGGAAGAGTTAAACAAAGGGAAATAACAGTAAATTTGAAGTAATTTAACGTTTATTTTAATTAATTAGAGTTGTGATAATCATATACATATTAGGACTCATAAGTTGGTTGAATAGTATATATATAAGTACGTTTCATGCTTAAACGGATAGTAATGAATTTGTGGTAAAAGGAACAGAAGAAGATATATATATATATATATACACACACATAAAGACATTGATTGAAAGATGATTGATTTCGGCAATATATATATACATATATATATGAAATAAAATGAAATGAAATTTAAGGGTGATTGATTTTTCCTATATATATGTGTGTGTACGAAAGGTAATGAATGAAAAAAAGAACGATAGGAAAGAAAAAGATAATGGGAAGTGAAAGAATTGGGAAGGGCAGAAGCGGAACGGCGGAATGGAAAAGATAAGAATATAAGAATTTAAAATTGTACCAATCAATTAAGTTAATTTGATCATCATAATCATAATGTTAATTTGTAAAAAGATATTTTATTTAAATATTAGAAGTATTGATAATTTTATTATGTATATTGATTTTATTGTGAACAAAATGGTAGATACCGAGGAAATTCGGGATAAATACCTAGAGGATGTCACTTCGTGATTGGTCGATTCAAGGGTTGTGAATACATTTTTCCATTGTGAAATGCTATATCTATGATTAGCAATTAATAAATGTCAATTATTGAAATAATTATTTGTTATGTCTAACTAACTGTCGTTTCTACGAGTAAGTATATTCCGAATGAGTAATGAAAAGAATAGGAAAAGGATAAATAGTACTAGTAGTACGGTGTGCATACATATATTATGCATTATTGAATGTGTTTGTGCATAAATTTATGTTCGCTAAGTCGGCGGAATGGAAATGGGCCTTACTGATCTACCATGGATTCCCGACGGGATATAAACATAGGATGTGAGTGACATTGGCTTTGTTACCCCAATGGAATATGTGAGATAACCCCTTTTTAGGATTCGGTTGGAAAAACAAATACCAGAGATGAGAGATAAGGAGAGAGAGAGAGAGACTTGTAAGCGATGGGTTCACTCTTACCGCTAGAGGATAATAGATGGTCTCTGCGATTTTGTGCGAAGATGAAGGGCACGGAAAGGAAAATATTATGAGATTAATTGAGGTGCGAGGTCACGGTACTGTTGGGGAGAGATGAGTATTGCTACTACCATAACTTTGTCATAGAGGTAGTGCGATCCCATGGTCATTGTTTGATATGATTGAGTTCATGCATTTCATTAATCGATTGGAGTTAGCTAGGTTACTGATAACAGTCTAACATCGTTATATGGCTACTTGTTGTTATGACTCGGAATTTTGTCAGAATTTCCCCTTATTTTCATACAAACCAAAAATTACAAATCTGTTATATAACATTATAATTAATATATGTAGTAACAGTTTTCCGTAATCTATTAGCTTTTCACTATCATACAACAACACACACATCTCAACCCCTAATTATGACCAAACGTTCCGGGTCATAACATTATATATAGAACAATACACTATTCGATATATACCCTATTAATTATTTGTTCTAGTTGATCCCTAAATCAAATTTGGTTGTTCCGCTCGCCTGAGTGTCTTCCTTATTTGAAAAAAAAAATCTGCAGAGGAGTATGAACTGCAACTCAGTGAATACATATTTCTACAGTGAAATAACATTAGTTTAAGTATAGGTTCTTACATAATTGTATCAATTATACTAGTTAGTCAAATAACTAAGATGCATAGTTATTAGCAACCTAACTAGCTCCATACGACCTACATAATGCAATGCATGTAAACATTCATATCAAACAATAAACACGGGGTCGTACTACCACTATGATAGAATTATGGCGGTACCGATACTCCTCTCTCCCTAAATGGTACCATAACCCTACACCTCAATCAATCTCATAATATGCTCCTTCCCGTGCCCTTCACCTTTGCACACAATCACGGGGGCCGCCTATTATCCTCCGACGGTAAGAGTGGACTTGTCGCTTTCAAGTTTCTCCCTTTTTCTTACCTCTCCTCTCTTGTCTTTGTTTTTCAGACCGGGTCCTAAAAGGGAGTCACCTCACATATTTCGCTGGGGTCACAAAGCCAACATCGCTCATGTCCCATGTTTATATCCTGCTAGGAACCCGCGGTAAATCAATAAGGCCCATTTCTATTCTGTCAGTTTAGCGGTTACCATGGTTATATACAAACACAAACAGTAATGCAGATCATGTATGTATGTATGCATGCCTGACAACTATTATTACTTATAATTTTCCTATTCTCTTCGTCACTTATTCGAAATATATTTACGTGCTAGAAACGACAGTTAGTTAGATATAACAAATAATTATTTCATAATTGACATTTACTAATTTCTAATCATAGACATAGCATTTCACAATAGAAAAATATACTCACAATCCCTTAATTGACCAATCACAATGCGGGATCTTCATGATGGGTATCCCGGGTCTCTCCGATACCTATCATTTGATTCATAGTAAAATTAATACATATCATATAATGATTTATACTTTGACTACATAAATAACATTATCACTGATATAAAGGATTTGCACCCCACATAAACCCATCTCTTGGACTAACTTCCATAGATATATGTATATATATGCATATAAGGCTAAAAAGGTTTCTAACCTAATTAGTTATATATATATGTATATGTATATATATATATATTTTTTTTTTTGTAGATCTCAAAGAAGAGAAAGGAAAGCATTCGGCATGGGAAGTCCAACCAAGCAAAGCTCTTCTCTCTCTCTCTCTTTTCCATAAGAGGGTAAGCCCCATTCTACTAACCCATTAGAGGACCCCGTGATTGACCTTCCTTTTATTTTTTTTCTTTTCTTTTCCACAACCAACGAGCTTCATAGGTTGAGGTCCATTGAGCTCTATATGTTCACATCTCCACCCATCACCATATAACAAAAGAAAACCCCCTATACTCAAATCTAACGACTTCCTCATACACCCCTTGGTTGAAAATACTAAACATACTCAAGCTCAAACTAAAAAGACCACAACAAATTTAGCTGTATTTACCTTAAATACACAAAATACAAGCTGAAAACTCTCCCCTTTAGCTTCACCTTCTTCTCCTTAGCTCTGTTTGTTAACTCTCCCTTTTGCACGAAATGGGAATTGTCCAGAAGATTGGGGGAAAAAGAGGAAGACGAAGGGTGGACTGGTGGTTACAGGGGAATTAAATTGGGTCATTGGGGGGAGAGGACAGGTGGCTAACGGGGGTTTACATGTAGTAAAAGAAAAATTAGATTTATGGGATTAAAGTCCCCTTTTTTTTCACGACTTACACTTGTTAAGTTGATACAATTCTTTAAGAACCTATACTTAAACTGATACTATTTTATTTTGAAAATTTGTATTCACTGAGTTGTAGTTCAGACCCTCTATAAAATTTTTCCTACGGATAAGGAAGATACTAAGCCAAGTGGATTAGCCAATTTTGATTTAGGGATCAAATAGGACGAACAATAGATAGGCTATATGTAGAACAGTATACAGTTTTATATATGATGTTACGACCTAAAATGTTTTGAAAACAACTATGACTTGAGACATGCATTGTTGTGTGTTGATGAAAATCTACTAGATTGTAAAATATTGTTATTGGATACGTTGGTTATAATATATTATAACAGGTTTGAATTTTAGTTCTTATAAAAATAAGGGGAAACTTTACCAAAATTTCGGATCGTGAGATCGTCCCATTACTTCTGTCATCATTGTCAGTGTAAAGTACTAAAAACCCCTCAGCTAATATGATATATGATCCAAACATGATCATCTTTGATTCCCTGCCGAACATTTGATACCAAGAGCCAAGTACAAGCCTCCAAATACTCGGATGAAAAAACAAAGAAAATGTACCTCATTTTTCGATAGCCACAAAGAGATGATCACTACTTGATCTCAATTTCAGTATGTATGTATGTCGGACAATCATCGGAAATTCCTAGAGATGCATCTCCTGTTCCAATATATATGCTTGAAAGCGAAGGCAGAAGCACGCTGAGACTTCACCATTCTTGATGTTCGCTGGAGCCTGGATGAGGGAAGGAATGAGAAGTCTAGGCATGGCCGCTCTCAAGAAATTTTCTGCAGTTATTGCAATCCATCTGCTGCTTATTCATTTGGATATCGTGCATTGTTATGACTACCCGGGTGCACCAGACACCACATTAGTATCCGAAATATGCAATGGCTAACAATGTGGAAATAAATGCATTTGAGATATCCGAGACCCCAATCAGGGGTTAGAATTATTATCTAGCATCCCCTTGGCCCTTTGATACAATCTATGGCCATGCAGCATGCAACGCGAAGCTAGACCAGATGAACTGCGACGTCTGCATAACTACTGCATGCTTTCAATCAGTCACACCGTGACTGTCCTCCGTTGACCACCGGGGCGCAGGTTCAAATTCAAGATTGCAGAATAAGGTACGAGACCCATCCATTTATAGAATAGTATACTCCATGTTATGGACCTAAGAAGGCCATTTTTGGGCATCGAGTACTCAGACTCCTGCCTCGGTTTAGCAGTGAAATGTATGATAAGAAAAAGAGGAATGGAGTCTTTCAGGTTCCATTGTATGTAACTATCATTTGTAACAGTATTGTATTTCAAACGCGATTACAGCAGTTCCTAACTGACCCCTGTTTTCATTTTCCAAAATTGTGTGTTTCAATATTTAATTGTCAATTAACAAGTAACTGTTCCGTTGTTCTACCAGTTGCGAGCATTGAAGGAGCTGTCATTTGAAACCTAGTTGAAAACGATTCTTCATTAGACCAGATGAATACCATACTAGAACCTAATATCGAACATAAGGCAACTCTTGGACAGATTTTCTCCCATATCCATCGGCTGAAGGTCAAGTCCATGGCGACTACATGCCAAGTTGAGAAACTAAAAACATACGTAATATGGAAGAACATTCTCCATATTTGATCACAATATCAGTCCAGACTGAAGCAATGAATAGCATGTTTTCTTTTCTTTTCTTTTCTTTTTCCCATATCATTTATTTATTTTATAACCCGACTACCAAAAAAATGAATTCCGTGCTTATTTGTGAGTTTATGAGAAGATTAAACACAACTAATAAATTTGTAGGTTCAGCGTTTCGTTGGGTATTGACTCAATCCCCTTATACAGTCCTACTAATAAATGATTTGCCGATTAAGAGCACAAAGAACTAGTACGAAGGCTTGTGATGGATGCATGTGCAAGTAAGGAGAGAAGAAAGGTTATATTGTCTGTCAATGGCTATTTTAGTAAACATGAGATTCCTCGATGTTATATTAACTGCCTTGCTTTCCTACTATATGCAGTGATTCTGTCAATTATTAAGGTCAACAGCAAAGTCCTAAGCTCTTTTTTTTTTTTTTTTGGATTATATATGAAGTGCATGAGCTTAGAATCGGATAAGAGAAGAGGGGAATAAGGGTAATGGGTAGTCACACGATGAGAATTGAACTTACAACATCTCGATTGTTGAGTCAATAGTAGTAAACACCCTCTCTCAAGATTCATTTCATTCAACAGATAAAAATGCGCTCAATTCCTCAGCTTCAACTTGAAACGTTAAAATCTGCAAAATGGCGTATATAAGATATATATAATTTCAGGTTCAAACCACATTCTTGAATGAATTATTTTGAGGTTAGATTCCTTGCACCATCAGTCAGAGAAAATCGCTATGGCTCATTGTCGAGGTTTCCCTAGTGCTGGTAACAACACTCTGGTGCAGAGACGTGAGACTGAGCTGGTCCACCGAGCCGGACCAACTCCACACGAGTTCAAGAAGTCGTCGGACGTTGATGACCAGGAAGCACATCGGTTCCATGCATTAATTCATCACCAGTGATGCAGTTTTATCATCGCAAGCCAGATATGGAGGGGAGGGACCCCGTGCAGGCTATCAGAGACGAGTTGGCACAGGCATTGGTGTATTACTATCCTTTTGCAGCGAGACTGAGGGAATGGGATAGGAGGAAGTTGGTGGTGGAGAGCGCCGGAGAGGGTGTCCTCTTTATCGAGGTCGATGCCCATGTTACGCTGGAGGATTTTGGAGATGCCATCCAGCCTCCGACTCCCAACTTGGAGGTGCTCCTCTTTGACGTCCCTGGCTCCGGTGGAATTCTGGATACACCCCTCTTATGCTCATTCAGTTACCAACTAACAATAACATCAATGTGTACGCCGTGAAATAAGTCGGGCATTTTACAAATCTCCTCCATTTCCCCTCCAACACTAAGACATCTTTCCTTTGAAATTCTTGAGCAGGTAATGCGCCTCACGTGGAGGGGCTTCATATTTGCAGTTCGAAACAACCACACAATGTGCGACGGGTGTGGGAAGGTCCGGTTCATGGACGCTGTGGCGGAGATGGCCGGAGGAGCCAACTCCCCATCCATTGTCCCAGTAGGGAAGAGGGAGCTCCTAGACGCCAGAGACACCCACAAAGTCACGTTCCCCCACCATGAGTATGATGAGGTGAACGCCGGCAAAGGCACCACCAGCGTCCCTCTGCTGGATGACAACATGGACCACCGCTCGTTCTTCTTCAGCCAAGCTGAGATCACAGCCATCCGCAATGGCCTGCCCCCCATCACCTGCAAACATGCTCCACAAAATTCGAGGTGCTCATGTCGGATGAGTATGGAGGTGCCGCACCATCGCCCTGCCGCCTAACCCAGAGGAATAGATGCGCTTGCTCCCCATTGTCAGCGCTTGCCAAAGATTAAACTCGCTGATCCCACAGGAGGGGTACCACGGGAATGCCTTTGCCTTCTTGGCTGTTCTAGCAAGTGCTGCAGCAATCTGCGGGAATCCATTAGGATACATCATGAAGCTGGTTAGGGAGGCCAAGGCGCAGATGACGGAAGAGTGCCTGCAAGGGATCCTGGTACCCATGCCGGATGGGGGAAACCGGTGTCCGCCAGGCCCACAGGGGTGGACTGGGTCCTACACAAGGGATGGTCGGCTCCCTCATTCCAGGATGGAATCGCGAGGGAGAAGAAGGCATCCTGGTACCCATCTCTTAACAGTCCCCGTCATGGTGCAATGTGTGCAGGCCCTTGAGAGCATCTTGCAGGGACACGAAGCTGTTGTTTAGCTTAGGGCGGTTTCATTAGTTTTTGCTCCTATCTGCTACAACTTTAAGGCTACATAATTAGTTCCCATAAATTTATGATATAGTGGAAGCTATAGATATGGACGACGTTCGGCAGACTCTGTTCCATGTGGGTGAACTGCTTTGCAGAACAACGAGTGGTCGAATGTAAGCCGGACAGTGGGGGCATAATAAGTCTCAATGAACTTGTTCGTTATGTGCTCTTTCCGATAAAATAAGCTTGTGATTTTTAATAAATACGTAAGATATTTTGCTTTTCTAAGTTAAAGGACTGCACTGATACCCCTTTTTTCCAACTTATTGCTTTCCACAAATTATATGCAACAAATAGGATCTTCTCGGTTGGTTTATCTTATATGTCTGTCTTTATAAAGGGACATTTTCACCTCCTAGCAATGATCTTCCATTTCCTTCTTGCGTTTACGTAAAGCCCTGCTGCCTCACACTTTATAGATAAGATAAGTGCAAAGCCCTGGAATAGGTTGGAGCAAATCAAGAAAGCTGGCTCCGGACCCCATGAACGGTTGATCATAATTTCAGCAAATTGCAGTACACACACCATTAATAGCATGTTGTGAGCCCACGGGCTTGGGCCCGAGGAGAGCCCGCCCATTTAGCTGGCCCGTCTGTCCCCCGGCCCTATTTTCCTCCTCCCTCATTTTCGCGTTTTCCTTTTCCCCCCGACCTCCCCCAGCGCGAGAGAGAGAAGAAATTAGGGCAAACTAGGGTTCCGGCCTTCCCAATCCGTCTCCACTCCATCTGCCGCTGTGGGAGCAAATCGAGCTCGGAAGAAAGGACCCGCTGCAGATCAGAACGTGGTTCTAGGCTCCATTGTCCTGCTGTCGACTTCGGGCGTTGAGGTGAGAATCTCGGGTACCCAAAAACCCTCCTTAGGTTATTGCTGATTTGGTGTCCGGGAATCGCTATGGCTGAGATCTATGTGTTATTGCTGCTGGGAGTTTGAGTCTCGATAACTGTTAGGGTTCGAGTTGAAGCTAGCTGAGAAGTGTAGTGGGTGTGCTGCCAGTGTGATGGTTTCGTTTCGACTGAAGGGTTCGCAGTTTTCCTGTGTTGCTGAGAGTAGATGCTGGTGAGGGGAGAAGGAACCACCACTGGGTGAGACGAAACGGAGTAACCCTTCTCTTTAGATCAGTCGGTAGAACAGCCCTATACCCTCTCAAAACCCTAGAAATGATCCTTAACTCATAAGAAGATATTTTCTGTGAATATGATAGGTGAGGGTAAGTTACTGATGCAATTGTGTATAAGTGTGTATATTGACCTTATTGCGGGTGATATAATAGGTGCTGAGGAGAACCGGGATCAACACCTTGAGGACCCTGCTTCGTGAATTTGATCGACTAAGAGGGTTGTGAGTACATTCTTCCATTGTGGAATGATCTGTTCGTGTTTTGGTTTATAGCATATATGATCGAGAATTGAGTAGCTGTGAGATAGCTATGTGATACCGGTAGTGGACATGCATTCATTCATTCATTGTGCATCTTGCTTGTGCTTGTGTATAACCATGGTGATCGCTAAGCCGGCGGAATAGAAATGGGCCTTACTGATCTGCCGCGGGTTCCCGGCGGGATATAAGCATGGGACATGAGTGACACTGGCTCTGTGACCCCAGTGGAAAATGTGAGTCGACTCCCCACGGACCCTGTCGGGAAAAACAAAGACCAGAGAGGAGAGGTAAGAAAAAGAGAGACTTGAGTGCGACAGGTCCACTCTTACCGCCAGAGGTTAATAGGCGGCCCCCGCGTGCGTGCGAAGGGAAGGGGCACGGGAAGTAGAATACTAGGAAATGATTGAGGTGCGGGGTCGCGGTACTGTTTTGGGGAGAGCTGTAGTAACGGTACCGCCATAACTCTGTCGCAGAGGTAATGCGACCCCATGGTTATTGTTTGACATGCTTGTTACATGCATTGCATTAGGTGGGTCGTGTGAAGTTGGGCAAGTTGCCAACGACCCCATGTCCATAGTAGATAAATCATATGAGTTGATACGGTCGTGTAAGGATATAGGTGAGCCACATGTTATTCCACTATGGAATTTTGTATTCACTGAGTTGCAGCTCACACTCTCTGCAAATTGTTTTTCTACAGATAGGGAGGACACTCAGCCGTGTGGAGCCGCCCAAATAGACCTGGGGATCAACTAGGATAAGTTTATTTTGATAGGGTATGTATAGAAGTTCTGTATAGTGTGATTTCATATCACGACCTGAATATCTGGTGGTTGAAAACTGTTGTTTTGGAAATGGTTGTGGATGGATGTGGCTGGATTTGGCGTGTTGAGCTGAAATCTAACAGGTTTTGCGTTTCTGGTTAGTCCTAAATACAGGGGAAACTCTGCCGGATTTTCGGGTCGTGACAATTTTTGGTATCAGAGCTTAGGTTATGAGATTCTGTAGACTCTAAATAGCTGGTTGATCCCCACATGACTTTTAGGATAGGTTAGGAATCCCACGGCTGAGTTATTACTAACTACTTAGTGATTTATATGCTTAAGTTGCTCATGTTGATAGGATACAATTAGATATGAGGCCCAGACGCACCCGTCGTGTGCCACAAAGGTATCAGACTGAAAATGTAGTTGGTCAGGAGACACCTCAGACCCCAGATGAAGGGCAACATTCTCATACAATTCCTCAAGAAATTCCTAGAGAGCATGCTGAGAGAGACACCCACATCCGAGATACTCTAGATGTAGTTGCACGCATGATGGAACAACAGACACGGCTTATGGAGCAACAAGCGATTCTGGTTCAGCAACAAATGACAGCACAAGCTCACTCTACAGAGCAGCAACACCGTGTACCCTATGAAGCTTTTAAGAAGTTGGGACCTCCATCCTTCTCAGGGACTGTGGACCCTATAGAGGCAGAGAACTGGGTCGCTGACATGGAGAAGATCTTTTTTGTGATGGATGTCACAGACACACAACAAGTTATCCTTGCCACCTTCATGCTGACAGGGGATGCTCGATACTGGTGGGAGGCCACTCAAAGACGCCTTGACCCATCTCCAACAACTGATGTTACTTGGTCCCAATTCACACAAGTGTTCTTCGACAAGTACTTCCCAGTCTCATACCGACGGGCAAAGGAGAGGGAATTTTTGAGTCTGAAACAAGGAGACATGTCCGTTGCTGAGTATGAGATGAGGTTCACTTCCTTGTCGCGGTTTGCTTCAACCTTGGTCAATGATGAAGTCTCAAGATGCAACCGTTTCCTGGAAGGACTCAACACTGATTTGAGATCTCGACTCTCCATCCTTGAACTCTCAAGATTTTCTGAGCTGTACAACAAGGCTCTCATAGCTGAACAAGGCTTGCAGGATGAGGCTCTGGAAAGGGGACAGCACAAGAAGACCCGATATGCTTCTAGTCCGGAAGGATCTTCCAGGACATCCAAGAGGGGTGGACTTGCTTCCAGTTCGGCTAAGGGCAAGTCTGTCTATCAGTCAAGTTCAACATCAACCGACCGTTCCAGGACAGTGCCTTGCCGGGAATGTGGTCAACCACACATGGGTGAATGCCGAGCGGGATCCATGGGGTGCTTCCATTGTGGCCAAGTGGGTCACATGAAGAGAAATTGTCCCTTGCTAAGTGCGAGAGAAGTGACCTGCTACCGTTGTGGATTGAAGGGGCATGTGCAACGGCAGTGCAGGCAAGGAGACTCGTCGGTTGGGAGCATCACTAGAGGGAGTGGGATTCGAGGGAGACCCTTTGTGGGTAGAGGACGAGGACCGGCCAGTGGGACCAGAAGTTTCCAGGGTCGAGGAACTGAATCGGGTGCAAGCATAGCTGGTCAGCCCAACCCTCGCGTGAGACAGACCGACGGACCTATGACACAAGGGAGAGTCTTCACATTAACGAGACGGGATGCCAATGCCACTCCTGCGGTAGTAACAGGTACTTTAACCTTGTTTGATAGACCAGCACAAGTGCTTATAGATCCAGGATCTACTCATTCATTCATATCAATAATATATGCTAGCCATGCTACGGTGCCCCAAGAATTTTTAGCTCACCCAATGTCCATAGCCATACCTACGGGGGAGAGTGTCGCAGTCTATACCGTATATAGAGGGTGCCTTATACAGTTGGGAGATAGAGAGATGATAGCTGACTTGATACCCATAGGTATTCAAGATTTTGATGTGATATTGGGTATGGACTGGCTTTCCTCTTATTTTGCCACAGTCGATTGCCATAGGAAGGAAGTGATATTTAGAATACCGGACGAGCCTGAGTTTAAATGGTGCGGGGACCAGAAGAGTGTTCCATTCAGTTTTATATCATACCTTAAGGCCTCCAAACTGTTGAGGAAGGGATGCGAAGGGTATATGGCCTATGTGGTAGCCACCAGGGTAGAGTCCCCAAGTGTCAATGAAGTTCCAGTGGTCTGCGAATTCCAAGATGTTTTTCCAGGAGATCTGCCCGGGTTGCCACCAGACAGGGAGATTGAGTTTACTATAGAGTTGGAACCTGGCACCGCGCCGATCTCTATTGCACCTTATCGTATGGCTCCACTAGAGCTCAGGGAATTGAAGGATCAGTTACAAGAACTCCTGGAGAAAGGATTCATCAGGCCAAGTGTATCACCTTGGGGTGCCCCGGTGCTATTTGTGAAGAAGAAGGACGATACTCTACGACTGTGTGTGGACTATCGACAGCTGAATCGAGCCACAGTGCGCAACAAGTATCCATTACCTCGAATAGATGATTTGTTTGATCAGCTCCAGGGTGCTAGTGTGTTTTCAAAGATTGATATTCGTTCAGGGTATCATCAGCTGAAGATAAGGGAGTCAGACGTGTTGAAGACTGCTTTCCACACTCGGTATGGGCATTATGAGTTCCTTGTGATGCCTTTTGGATTAACAAACGCCCCTGCAGTCTTCATGGATTTGATGAACCGGGTATTTCAGCCATATCTTGACAAGTTTGTGGTAGTTTTTATTGATGATATCCTGGTATATTCGAGGGACAAGAGCGAGCATGAACAGCATTTGAGGATAATATTGCAGACATTGAGGGAGAAGCAACTCTATGCAAAGTTCAGCAAATGTCGGTTTTGGTTAGACCAAGTAGAATTTCTTGGACATGTGATCACAGGTGAAGGTGTGTCAGTAGACCAGTCGAAGATTGAAGCTATTTTAAGTTGGGAACAACCAAAGAATGCAACAGAAGTACGAAGTTTCTTGGGCTTAGCAGGTTATTATCGAAGGTTCGTTGCAGAGTTTTCTCTCATTGCCGCGTCTCTAACCAAGTTGACACGGAAGAACCAGAAGTTTGAATGGACAGACGCTTGTGAACAGAGCTTCCAAGAATTGAAACGCCGATTGACTACTGCCCCAGTCCTTGTCATTCCCTCCCCAAATGAAGGGTTCGTGATTTACAGCGATGCATCTCACCAGGGGTTAGGCTGCGTGTTAATGCAACAGGGCAAGGTGGTGGCGTATGCTTCTCGTCAACTCCGCACTCATGAGAAAAACTATCCTACCCATGACTTAGAGTTAGCTGCGGTGGTATTTGCTTTGAAGTTATGGAGACACTACTTGTATGGAGTGAAGTGCGAAATCTACACAGACCACAAGAGTTTGAAGTACCAATTTTCGCAGAAGGAGCTTAATCTGAGACAAAGGCGATGGTTAGAGTTGATCAAGGACTATGATTGTACGATCCATTATCATCCAGGGAAGGCGAATGTAGTGGCAGATGCTTTGAGTCGAAAGTCCTCAGCTCCAGCAAGTCTTTATAACATTCAAGGTACATTGTTCAATGAATTGAGGTCCATGAGAGCCAACCTGCAGGTAACCACTACTGGATCGTTAATGGCAATGTATGAGGTGAAACCAATTCTTATGGATCAGATTCGAGATGCCCAACAAGTGGATTCGTTCTTGACAACGATAAGACAGGAAGTGATGGAAGGGAAGAGAGCTGAGTTTGAGGTGAACAAGGATGGCATAGTGATGTTTAAGAACCGGACCTGCATTCCAGACAACGATAAACTTAAGAAGGAGATCCTCACGGAGGCGCATAACTCACCCTATGCCATGCATCCAGGCAGTACGAAGATGTATCACGGCTTGAAGGAGAATTTTTGGTGGAATGGTATGAAGAAAGATATAGCTAAATTCGTGGCTAAATGCCTAACTTGCCAACAGGTTAAAGCCGAGCACCAACGTCCCTCAGGTTTATTGCAGCCGTTGCCCATTCCTGAGTGGAAATGGGAAAAGATTTCCATGGATTTCGTGTCTGGACTTCCTCGAACTCAGAAAGGGTATGATTCTATTTGGGTGATAGTGGATAGGTTGACAAAGTCTGCCCATTTCTTACCAGCAAAGTCCACATTTGGAGCGGAAAAGTTGGCAAAGTTGTTCATTGACGAGATCGTGAGGCTGCACGGAGTCCCGGTATCCATTGTATCAGATAGAGGTTCATACTTCACGTCTAAATATTGGGACAGTTTCATGAGGACAATGGGTGTGAGATTGAATTTTTCTACTGCATTTCACCCAGAGACTGATGGACAATCAGAACGGACCATACAGACACTAGAGGACATGTTGAGGGCTTGCGTTATAGACTTTTCAGGTAGCTGGGATGAATACTTACCTCTCATAGAATTTGCCTACAACAATAGTTATCACCCCAGTATTGGTATGGCACCGTATGAATCGCTGTATGGAAGGGCCTGTCGAACTCCTGTGTGTTGGAATGAGGTCGGAGAACGAAAATTGATTGGGCCAGAGATTGTGGATGTGACCACGGACAAGGTGAAGGTTATAAGGGAAAGATTAAGGACCGCCCAAGATCGACAGAAGAACTATGCAGACAAGCGGAGGAAGGATTTAGAATTCCAAGTAGGTGATTTTGTTTTCTTGAAGGTATCTCCTTGGAAAGGTATCATGCGATTTGGTAGGAAAGGCAAGCTCAGCCCCAGGTACATTGGACCATATGAGATCCTAGAGTGGGTGGGCAAGGTGGCATACCGATTGGCACTACCTCCAGACCTATCTCGCATACACAATGTGTTCCATGTCTCCATGCTGCGCAAGTATGTTCACGATCCTTCTCATGTCCTTACTTATCAACCAGTGGGATTGAATGAGCATTTGAAGTATGAGGAAGAACCGGTGGAGATCTTAGATTGGAAGGAACAAGTCCTACGGACCAGACAAGTACCAGTAGTGAAGGTCCGGTGGAGGAACCAGTCAAAGGAGACAGCAACTTGGGAGCCGGAGGAAGCCATGAGGAGCAATTATCCCTACCTTTTCCCTGGCACAGGTCACTGAATTTCGGGGACGAAATTCTGAATTAGTGGGGAGGAATTGTGAGCCCACGGGCTTGGGCCCGAGGAGAGCCCGCCCATTTAGCTGGCCCGTCTGTCCCCCGGCCCTATTTTCCTCCTCCCTCCTTCCTTCCTCCCTCATTTTCGCGTTTTCCTTTTCCCCCCAACCTCCCCCAGCGCGAGAGAGAGAAGAAATTAGGGCAAACTAGGGTTCCGGCCTTCCCAATCCGTCTCCACTCCATCTGCCGCTGTGGGAGCAAATCGAGCTCGGAAGAAAGGACCCACTGCAGATCAGAACGTGGTTCTAGGCTCCATTGTCCTGCTGTCGACTTCGGGCGTTGAGGTGAGAATCTCGGGTACCCAAAAACCCTCCTTAGGTTATTGCTGATTTGGTGTCCGGGAATCGCTATGGCTGAGATCTATGTGTTATTGCTGCTGGGAGTTTGAGTCTCGATAACTGTTAGGGTTCGAGTTGAAGCTAGCTGAGAAGTGTAGTGGGTGTGCTGCCAGTGTGATGGTTTTTGTTTCGACTGAAGGGTTCGCAGTTTTCCTGTGTTGCTGAGAGTAGATGCTGGTGAGGGGAGAAGGAACCACCACTGGGTGAGACGAAACGGAGTAACCCTTCTCTTTAGATCAGTCGGTAGAACAGCCCTATACCCTCTCAAAACCCTAGAAATGATCCTTAACTCATAAGAAGATATTTTCTGTGAATATGATAGGTGAGGGTAAGTTACTGATGCAATTGTATATAAGTGTGTATATTGACCTTATTGCGGGTGATATAATAGGTGCTGAGGAGAACCGGGATCAACACCTTGAGGACCCTGCTTCGTGAATTTGATCGACTAAGAGGGTTGTGAGTACATTCTTCCATTGTGGAATGATCTGTTCGTGTTTTGGTTTATAGCATATATGATCGAGAATTGAGTAGCTGTGAGATAGCTATGTGATACCGGTAGTGGACATGCATTCATTCATTCATTGTGCATCTTGCTTGTGCTTGTGTATAACCATGGTGACCGCTAAGCCGGCGGAATAGAAATGGGCCTTACTGATCTGTCGCGGGTTCCCGGCGGGATATAAGCATGGGACATGAGTGACACTGGCTCTGTGACCCCAGTGGAAAATGTGAGTCGACTCCCCACGGACCCTGTCGGGAAAAACAAAGACCAGAGAGGAGAGGTAAGAAAAAGAGAAAGACTTGAGTGCGACGGGTCCACTCTTACCGTCAGAGGTTAATAGGCGGCCCCCGCGTGCATGCGAAGGGAAGGGGCACGGGAAGTAGAATACTAGGAAATGATTGAGGTGTGGGGTCGCGGTACTGTTTTGGGGAGAGCTGTAGTAACGGTACCGCCATAACTCTGTCGCAGAGGTAATGCGACCCCATGGTTATTGTTTGACATGCTTGTTACATGCATTGCATTAGGTGGGTCGTGTGAAGTTGGCCAAGTTGCCAACGACCCCATGTCCATAGTAGATAAATCGTATGAGTTGATCCGGTCGTGTAAGGATATAGGTGAGCCACATGTTATTCCACTATGGAATTTTGTATTCACTGAGTTGCAGCTCACACTCTCTGCAAATTGTTTTTCTACTGATAAGGAGGACACTCAGCCGTGTGGAGCCGCCCAAATAGACCCGGGGATCAACTAGGATAAGTTTATTTTGATAGGGTATGTATAGAAGTTCTGTATAGTGTGATTTCATATCACGACCTGAATATCTGGTGGTTGAAAACTGTTGTTTTGGAAATGGTTGTGGATGGATGTGGCTGGATTTGGCGTGTTGAGCTGAGTTATAACAGGTTTTGCGTTTCTGGTTAGTCCTAAATACAGGGGAAACTCTGCCGGATTTTCGGGTCGTGACACATGTGGTGTATTAGATTGAACTTGGGATCTCCGGGTAGCCTGTTTCAATAGATGCTTGATGGATGGTAGATGTTTCTTATTTTTTCAAGGTTCGTGGTGATGGTTCATGTAGGAAAGTACTATAGCTTATGTAGGAGTCCATACTTCTGACTCGATGCCTGTCACGGCACATCTGTCTTATGAACCATCCTTGATTCTTCCCTTTTGCTTCTGCATCTAGAAGAGAACCAATCAGGTAGATATATTAGCTTGTTTTCCATTGACGATCGATTCAGTAGTCCGATCATCAATATCACAGCCCACATCAGCAGTGTGTTCCAAGAAACATAGGGAAATGAAAGAGATCGTAAATTTACTTCAACAAAAGCCGATACATCAGTTCTGATTCTCTTTTCAAACATCTCTACATAATATACTCGTATCAGCTCTCCCAAAATCCAAAAAGAAACATTCAATCACAAGTCCATTTAGTTATTCAAAAATCTCCCACCACACCTTTCCCATCTGATATCTCCGAGGAAAAGAGAAAAAAAAATGCAATGCTAAGATTGCCAGAGTTGCTTTCAGATACCAATTTACTGGATAAACGTAAGGCGCTTATTTCAGCTCACACCATTCTCACCATATGGATGCAATAAAATATGCAATGACAAACAAGATAATTAATTTTGCATCGAGCTCTATAGTTTTCTGCCACCGATGAGAGGGTTCATGGCCCGAGTTTCTGATTCATTACCAGTGAACTCGCTCGAGCTCTCCCTTGACTTCCAAGAGGTTGTGTTTGTCTGGCTGTACTCTCCACTAGTCTCATATTCCACACTATCATTGCTTCCGAGTGCCATCCTCCTAAACCTCATGATGTCTTGATTGTATTGGCTTGAATTATAGATTGCACTTTGGCCGAATTTGACCCCATTTGATAAATCAGACATCTCCCCTTCACAGTCCAATGCTCTCACCACCTGATTGGAACCATAGAAACGGGAAGAAAATAAAGTAAAAATATATATAGCAACAAAAGTATATTACTTGTGCTGATCCATTGGGCATAAAAGTACCTGAACCATTCGAGGCCTCTTTGGGGCCGAGTGGCGAATACAGGCAGCTGCAGCCTCAATCATTCTGAACATTTCACTCTCTGCATAATTCTTTCCCAGCTGTGGATCGACTAATTCACTAAAATCACCCGTTTCGAGAGCATGAATTAGAAGGGGACGAGCCTGCAAAATGCCGTTTTCCTTGAGTAATGTGCCATAAGTCGAGCTTGAGTATACATCAACAGATACCTCCTTTTGTTGTGGTAGGACATAAACGGTTCTATTTTGTGCTTAGAATTGATATGCCATCAACAGGAAAATGAAAAAACAGAAAAGCAGGAAAACTTACCCATTCAACTAGACTCTCATCACCTAAAGGCTGGCTTCCATCAACTGGTTTACGACCTGTCACAAGCTCCAGGAGAACGACTCCAAATGAGAACACATCTGATCTATCAGTTAATTTTCCACTAGATGCATACTCCGGTGCCAGGTACCTGGAATCCCAAAATCGTGATTTTTGACGAGAAATATAAAATATTAGAAAGAAAGTAAATTCAACTACAATCTCTGAGATTTCACTAGCTTAGAACAATATTTCAGAAATTCCTACTAGTCGTGTTTATGTTGAACAATCTCTACCTACCCAAATGTTCCCATGACTCGAGTAGATACATGAGTGTTCATGTCAATGTTAAGTTTGGCAAGTCCAAAATCTGCAACCTGTGAATGAACACAGTAAGTAGCCTCAGGAATGAATTAAAATAGGGAAAAACAAATGCATTCCATTTAAGGCATATGAATTGTAACATGCCTGTGCTTCAAAGTCATCATCCAATAAAATGTTTGCGGATTTGATGTCCCTGTGAATAATTTTCGGATGACCTACAAGGAGTAACATCATGAATAACCTTGCAGGGTTTAGGAAGAAGAAGTAAAAGGAAAACAGTCTGCAACATTCGACGACATTAATTGGGAAGAGAAGTACAATCCTCATGAAGGTAAGCGAGACCCTTTGCAGATCCTAAAGCAATCTTGACTCGTCTGGTCCACTCCAGCACCGGCATTCCTTTACCTGGCATCAGAAATATGATATTGCATTGAGTTCACATTTTACGAGAAAAGACCTCCTCAATGACTAAACTTAGAACATACTCGGTATTCCATTTTTCTTATCTTGCAAAACGAAAATATCAAAGCATAATATTCTTAAGCTAATAAATAGCGTTTTCAAGTATGCCCCAAAAATTGCAATTGAATGTATTTTCCATCGTTGTTCTGTTTTATGGAAAGTAATGGAAATGGAAGCCAAAAATTTAAATCAACCAGTAAAATTCTACTTACCATGCAAGTGGTGCTCTAGAGTCTTATTCGGAACAAATTCATAAATAAGCAACCTCTGTTGCTCTGATATGCAGTAGCCAACCAGAGAGACCAGGTGCCGATGATGAACACGACTAATAATCTCCACCTCTGCCCTAAATTCCCTATCTCCCTGGCCACTTCCCGTCTTGAGCTGCTTAACAGCCACAATTCTTCCATCGGTTAAATGGCCCTTGTAGACACACCCAAAACCACCCTCCCCAATTATGTTTTGCCGGGAAAACCCATTCGTTATCTCCATCAACTCCTCATAGCTAAAGACACTCTTCCCGTCCCCTATCATGCTCGATTCTTGTCCCCCTCCTACATTATTGGGACTTCCAAAGCTGTTCCATGTCCCCGAGTGAGGGCCCTGCATGGCATAGTAGGAATGATTCGATTGCCCAGAGAAGCCCATATTCTGCCCACTCTGTCCACAGTAAGCTCCACCTAAATGAGATACAAATCAACAGTGGGATCAAAATGATTAGACATAGTTACTTTTTGTCAGTTCTAAATAAATATTAACTGAAAAAGAGTAGGGATTGTGACACCACGAAGTGGAGTTTGTAATTACCATATTGATGAATTCAGTTTGGATGGTGCATGTGTGCACTAGAAGGTAATGGAAATGCATGTTCTTGATGTTTTAATCTATCATTCCATCATAAAGAATGGGCGCATGTGGCAATCCCCGTTGTCAAACATATCCCTTTTCCTTTTATTTGTATCAAGGTGGCAATGATGCTTACCTGCTTGTACGGTGAAATTGGCTGCTGGAGCACCCCGGGGCCTAGAATTCCTGTCCTTTTTCTTTCTTCTCTGAACAAGCATGAAGACCAAAGCGATTAATGCAATAACAAATACTCCACCTACTGCCACACCAATGACAGTGCTTGTTGAAGTACTCGAGGACCGGGTTGACCCTCGTGAAGAACTAGAGCTGCCTGGGGAGAAGGATGAGGTTGGAGTTGAAGGTGAAGTTCTGTCTGAGGTAGGAGATGTTCCAAGTCCCGAGGTAGAATTCTGAGAGGGAGGAGGAGGGGTACTACTCGAGCTGCCAGAGGAGCCAGGAGGTGGAAAGGTTAATGGTGATGGTGGGGGGACAAATTCTCCTGAAGAGAATGACCCAGAGGGAGGTGGAGAACTAGCAGGTGAGGAAGAAAAGGGGGGAGGAGAGCCTTTTTCTGAGGTCAGAGGTGATGGTGACGAAATTGCAGGCGGAGGCAAAGGGGATTGAGAGGATGAGGAGGAAGGTGATGGTGGAGGTGGCGGTGGTGGTGACAGTGTTGAGGAGCTTGAAGGTGGTAGTGGAGGTGGTGGGGAATTTGAAGGCGGCGGTGATGGCAGTGGTGGTGGCGAGTTGGAGGGAGGTGAAGGAGGGGGGCTAGAGCTGGGCGGTGGTGGTGGTGGACTTGCACTTTCTGGAGGAGGAGAAGCTGAGCTGGAAGGCAGTGAGCTAGGTGGTGGAGAATTCTCACTCGGTGGTGGAGTTAGGATAGAGTCAGCATTGGACTGAACAGAGGAGCTATTTGATGGCAAGGGAGAGCCAATGGAGCTCTCAGTCAAAGAATTGGTCGAATTCAAGCTCGTGGAGTTCAAACCCGAGGAACTGGTTAAATTTGAGCTCGACATTGTCTCCTTTTTCCTTGCACAATTCTCCTTTCCCTGCACTTTTCAATCACTATGATAATATATCAAGTAATATTCAATCCTAACTCCAGGAACGATCCAATGTGCTCCTTCCTCTTATCAAAAACCTGATGCACAGTCAACAAGCAAATCCTATAACCAAGACAAGAACACCAGCAGATTCACACAGTAACCCTACCAAAGTTGATGAAAGCTAAAAAAACAAGATTAAAGTGGAAGAAACAATCAAAGCCTGGACGACAACCTCTGCAGACAAAAGAAATCCAAGAACTAAGGGATTGTGCGGAGGAGTGATCTTGGCTGGAAACTTAGGGAGCCTAAGTTTTAAGGGGTCTAGAGACAGATCTCTTGGAAAAGAGAGGGGACTGATCCAGACAAGATGATAGAGAAAAATGGAGATGATGTAGGTGGCCCCAATTCTGCATCCCCACTGCCCTTGAAATTCTATGCATTTTTTTGGAATAAATGGCTTCATTGTTTTCAACTCCTTCCCACCCCCCCCCCACCCCCCTTGTATTACTTGCAGGCACGATTCTATTAACAAAAACATCATCCCTCCTTTCTCTCCATTATAATTTTTTGCATCTTCACTTCTTTATTTGAGTTGCTGCTCTGTCCTTGACTCTCTCCTCACCAAGCATTGGATTATTGGATCCCCATTCACTACATTCTCCCTTTTTTGGCTATTTATTATACACCTGAGATATAAAATTCAGCACTGTGTGCATTCCTTTGCACTGTAAAATTCAACCTTTGATGGGGATTCCAGTCAGAAACCTTCAAAGTCTCCCTCCCAGTTAATGCCCGAAACTACAACTTATGAGAAAACTTGCACGCACGTACACAAGAATCAGGAATCACCATCTCCTAGAAGGAGAAGTGTGGTTTCTGAAATTTGGATGATGCAAGGCCCTGTTCCATCGCAGCTTCCAAGGAAAGCTGGAGTATTTTCTTGTGCAGACCTTGATCTTATCACCATCTGGTTCTTGTGTCCCTGCAATTTTTAAAATTGTGGAGAAGCGAGGTTAAGATCTAGAGGGCCTTCCTCATCTATTTCTGTCCAATGCTCCTGACGGAAAACAACGATTTTCATGCAAGGAATGATTTTTATTGAACTGCAGATGGATTTCACATAGTAACATCTAAAATTCCTCCATCTACCGACAATCAAAACCATTTTCTAAGATTCTTCCGCACAATTGAATCAAAAGGTCTTTAGAAGTTGCTGCTTCACACGGCATAATTATATCCTCTTTTCTGTTATTATTCACAAAAATTGGGCAGAAAAAAAAGGAAGCAGAAAGGTATCCTCCTCAGAGGTTGGCGGAAGTCATTTGGCGCCTAACCTAAAGGGAGTAAAGATTGGACATTTTCAAGGTGTGGATCAAAGGAGGAAGAAGAAAAACCAGAAAACTTATTACCTAAGAAACTTTTGGGGCACTGTAACCCAAGAAACAAGTAGATCCATCTCTCCTGCCAAACTCGATTTCCTCAGCATCTTGCATAAACTTCCGTATTTTGAAATTTACATTTCCATCCACAGCATTTTTCCGCCCATCCCACCCATTTAAATTCAAGAATCACTAAATTTCCTTCAATCCAGAATAGGTCCAGTCCTTAAGGTGCCCAGATAGTACCCCACATAGAGGTTGCAAACTCATCGAATGACTTCAATCGGAAACATCCATGAACATGATCTAATTAATAATATCACCAAATTGGAGAAATCAAAGCAACACCCAGAAGGTGTGTCCCGTCGAGCTATGGGCTCTCTCCCACGAAGAGAGTTTACCCCATAAAATAATAGGAGTTGACAAAGAAAACTGTGCATAAATACATGTATAAATCATATCATATGACCATTGACTTTTCAAAAGGGTCAACATCTCATCTTTGATCTTCTGTTCAAAGGCATACGTGCGTGCCGCCCAAGTGAACCGAGCACGTGAGGGACGGGATATCATCACAGGAACAGAGCAGAAGCGAACAGAACGCAGCTCTTCCAAGAAAGACGGCAGTACGTACCAGACTAGTCTATTTTTGAGCCAAATTGGTTACCTACAACTTTTCGCCCATTTCCTGCCGTGTTCCAAAAATGTGAACAAGGTTTTTTTTTAATTTATTTTCTTATCGTTGTTACGCTAATTAAGAAAGGGAGGGAAATGATTGAATAATCATAATAATCAAAATCTTGGATTCAAACCAGTTGAAAACGAAAGCTCGAGCTTCGTCATCGTCTTCAACTTCCCCACTATAACCAAAATCTACCCTTCACTTGAAAACATTATCTCTCTCTCTCTCTCTCTCTCAAACTTGCAATCCATCAGCTTATTTCGGTACCCAGCGTTTCCCTTCGCGGCAAGAAAGACAGAGAGACAGCGGGATTGGGAAACTGAAAGTTGGGTTTTTAACCTTTGGAAGAAGAAATGGAAGCAGGAGAGCCTGTGTCAGTGTCGGGGATGGTCGAGTCTGTCTGCGAACGGTTGGAGGGCAACCTTGGCATCGCCGAATTCGACCCCAAAAAGGGACCTTTGGAGCAATCTGAGCTCGACAGACAGTTGGGGTCAGATCAGGAAGGAGGTGATGATGACGATGAAGAAGAAAGGGAAGAATTTGAGTTCTCTTTCCCCTGCGAAAATCCCAACAGCTCGCCGATTGCAGCAGAGGACGCCTTCCACAATGGCCAGATCCGGCCAATCTTCCCCTTTTTTGACCAAAGCCTCCTCTCCGACAGCGCCGAGTCGGACGAGCCGGCTGCTTCTTCGTCGACCCTCCATCAGCCTCTGAGGAAGCTCTTCACGGAGGGCAGCGGCACAGTGTCTACTTCACCGTCGGGAGGAGCGAAGGCAGAGTACGGTCCCTGGGAGGGAAGAACCGTGGAGGAGATCAAGTCGCCGGCGGTGGGGGCCCTTTGCCGGAAGAGCAACTCGACGGGGTCGTCGAGGGTGTGGAGGTTCAAGGACTTGATCCACCGGAGCAGCAGTGACGGGAAGGACGCTTTCGTGTTCCTAAACCCCGCTACAGCCACAGGAAACGCCGAAAGGGCAGAGAAGAAAAATGCTGCGAAGGGCGGCGAGAGGAGCGGAAAGAAGGCGCCGGCGCCAAACGGAGTGGGAAAGAGTAAGAAGCCGGCGCCGGCGGCAGCGGCAGCAGTACCGCCACCGCCCTACGGGAGGAGTATTAGGGCGGGGGAGAAGCGGCGGTCGTATTTGCCGTACCGGCCCGGCTTGGTCGGGTTCTTCACCAGCGTCAACGGCCTGAGCAAGAACGTTCACCCTTTCTAATTTCATTTCCCTCTTCCTCTTTGATTATTAGTAAAAAAAAAAAAACATTTTTCCCAATTACAAATGATAATCTCAGCATGCATAGGAGGAAGAACAAGGGCATGAGATTCCATGTGTAAGAATTCAGCTTGGAATCTCAGACTAGATCGGATTTTCCCCTTTTTCTATGTTCTTGATACAGCTTGCTTGCTCAACGTAGTTGATAACCATTTATTGATTTGATTAATTGTAAACTTAGCATCGCCCAAGGAGTCTTATGTTCGAGTCTGAAGTAGTTCACGCCCACAAGATAACTTGTCAAGAAAGTACATAAAAACGAATAAAATTCACTGCAAGATAACCAACCGAGCGCTCGCTTGACCCCCTGATCACCGGTTGCTTCGAGTAATATAAAATCCGGTCACGTTACGGCGGCGCAGGAATGACTTTACGGCCATGCCTACGAAGGTTGCTTGTTCGGACCAACAACCGCGTGCATCGGGACCTACCATTACTTTTCCAGCGCTTTACGTCTGCCTATTTGGAGAGAAACTTCCAGCCGGCGGGGAGGAAGAAGAAACTTGGAAACTGCCTTCATCTTCTATGTGCTGTATCATCAACAGTCATTAGTTAGGCAAGTACTATTTTCATCTGTGTTTCCTTTTTGACTTTTGTTTCCGAGACTGTCTCCTGTCTTCTTCGTCGAAGTTGATATGCACAGTAGATGATGCGAAACAGCCATAGCAGATGTGTCGGGGTATGCCGAAAGATTGACATCATTCTTTCTAAGACCCCAACTGTCGAACTCGGGAGAGAGTATCTTGTACAATACTTACACCGTGTAGCATATCTCAAACTACTATGAATCCAACCACCAGAGACAAATTGCCGAACCCACGTTCTTCACGTTGTTAATCCATAGTTTTACAATGACAAGTCAGAATCATCGCGGTCTATTATGTGCTGATGATTAGTCTAAAGTTGCTGTCCTCTTTTCCTCTAGCCTTTTAAATTAATAATGTCTGTGAATAGTAGAATGTTCCTCCTATTAGAATAAGAATAGCCGATCAGGAAACTTCCTGGCAATGACAAAGAACAGAAGGAATCTCCTCTAAGACATCATCTTAGAATGGAAGAAACAACAGCTCGTGTAGTAATCTTCATGCTTGACATAGTCCGGTCTCCCGTTGGGATCAGGAACCTTGAGCTCCTGCCCGAGGCAGAGGGGCCTTTCAGCTCTTTGCTCTCTGCAAGAGGATGCATGCATTGCTGGGACTGCCATATGCAAATGGTGTTCTTTCATGCTCGTGCATTTGTTCGTATCAGATCAAGAATCTCGAAACTCAGACTCAAGTTCCTGTAAAATTTCTTCATAAAATTGAGATCCCCATCTGCAGTGTCTCCCGAATTTCTTGCTGCCATTTTCTATCCAAAAGATGCAAACTGTGGCCTACTGGCCTTCCCCCTGAAGAATACAAGATCATCAGATCTTCCATCTGAAAATGATAGCATAGCACCGATACCAAATCTTTTAATATCTAAACATTTTGATATACAAACTGATCTCTATCCTGCAGTAATGTTATTCTGAAAATACACCAATTCTGGACCCGATGCACGTCAATTTTACACCAGCCAAAAAACCAGCTGCACTGAGACACGTAGTTTGGCTGCCAATGAACCAGTTGTGTTGGGGTCTGTTCAGTGGTCCACAACCTCTTGAACGAAGCTCAAATGCATCACAGGCTTCAGTGGTCCCAGTACCATTGTCATCATCCAGATTCTGTCCATCTTCCTGCCTTTCAAGTATCCCAGCTTCGGTAATATTAGATTGAGGGTTGTGACTACTGGAAAGAAGTCTGTCTCATAATACACATGTGAGAACTAATTCCAGGTTGTGGTGAGCTAATTATGTCCCGTGTGGTTAAAAGTTGGGGTCGATGTAAGGGAATCCTCTGCTTCCCTCTCCCTATTCAGGCTTCTTCCAGTGTATTCCCTTTTTTTTTCTCCTTTCAAGAAACTCAGACTCAAGGAAAGGTGGATATAATTCCTAAAAAATGAGTTGCAGCTCTCATTTCCATAAGCTTCTCTCCAAGTGCTTTATTGGATGGAAGCTGATACATATAATGCTCCATGAAATGTTCCCAGTCCCAGGAATCAAGCCAGCATTGACCCGCAGAAGAAATGAATTTGATAACAAAGCGACCAATCTTTCAATCATAATTTCATTGCAAATCCAAACCCAAGCACTGGGTATATGAAACATTCTACAGAAAGTGGACAAAGAAATTGTAATGGGAAAAAGGAAGGCAATCACAGCACAGCACAAACTTTGATCAATTTCTGTAGGAGACTATACACATCCTCTACCATTTTCTGGAAGGGCTACTGGTATCTCAACTCTCAAGAGATTGAGAACCTTCTCCTCCTTGGCTTCTTAACCTCCTCGGAATCATTGATGATATTAGAAGTGTCCTTTGACCCATGGCGGAAGGGATTCAACTTCCCCAGCGTCTTGGACAAAGATGAGAAGAATGTGGGCTGCCTCTGCAACACCTTTGTCCCCTGGCTCTTCTGCAGGTCTGAGATGTACATTCTCATCATTGTGAGCTCAGATCTCAGTTCCTCGTTTTCCCTGATGAGTGAAACATCGGCCAGGACTTGGCTCCTGGTAGTCACAGGATCTTGCTTGTTACGATTTTCTGAGGCGATGCTTCTAAGCTTCAGCTGGTCATAGTAGAGAGCGTGCAGGACAATCTGAGCTGGCAGTCTCTTGTTCCGGGAGGCATGGATCCGAGCTTCATGGGACAGCTTCAGTGGGTCCATCATACTGCAAAGCTTTTCCCGCTCTAATTCATCGAGGTTTGGATGAGCCTGCACATCGGAAAACCAGTGTAAATCATTTGAGTATTGATCTATCAAAGAAGTTGCTGTTTAGTTCCTGACAGCCCTTTTACTCTTTTGATCTATTCTCATCTTAGTACATCGAAAACCATGAAGATATAATGATTTTCTCTATTGAACTTTTTTTTTTTTTGGTGCAAATTAATTCTTTCCCCTCTTCTGATTAGATTTTCTGCAACCCAACATGGCCTTGATTCCTCACCTTCAGGTAGATGTCGATTGCTCGATAGAGATCATCGTCGACTTTCCGAGCTGCCTTTGGCACAAGATTTGCAATGCCATTGAACTTCGAGATGCTCAGATCACTGTAGATCGCGATCTCACCAAGATACACATCCACCATCTTAGCTACTCTCTGCATAGTGGAGGTACACACCTCTGTCAAGTTGCTCGCATTGAAAACAGCCAGGCTCTTCTCCTTCTCTATGAACCCTGATATGATCCTCCTCACACTCTCAAGATCAAAGAGCCTTTCCCTGTCATAAGTGAACGAAAGCACAAGAAGATCATCGACAGTCATGTGCTCTAGAAGTGCTATGATCCTCTTCTCGAGCTCCTTGCAGCCTATCAAGGCTTTCAAAAAGATGGCACATCGGAGAAGGCAGCATAGGAAGTTGATCGGGAAAGCAGCCTTCTCTGAGGGCAGAAGGGCAACTATGGATTGTACAAGCTCGCAATGACGGCTCATGAGGTTAGGATCAGTAGGACCTGATGACCTGGTTCCACTTCCGGAGTGGGCCCTCACAAGATCTTGAAGGTTCCTCTTGGTGTATTTCATGATAGCCCCTGCTAAGGCTGTAATTTTGGCACCCTTCGCTCTCATGGCTCTGATGATCCTGCCAAAGAAGGCCACCTCCAACATTGTTAGCTCCTCCATCCACCAGTTTGTTGGTGAGCAGCTCGGGAAATCAGCCTCTTTACATGCCTGCAACCAAAACGATTCATAAGCTATGAAACCAAAACTCAGGGCGGATTCCAATCTTCAAATTTTAGTTTCTCTACCTTTAGGCTTGCTACATTGATGCATCTGTCGACAATTTTAAGTTCTTCTGCCGAGGGGAGGACATCCTCACACGACTTCAGAACTTTTACTGAGCTGGAGACGCTTGACAACCCCACCTGCGAGAGGAAGTCCTCAGTACGACCCGCAAGGTTGTCCTCACAATAATGGTCTGTCATCTGAAGATACTCAGCAGCACAATGAAGAGGGGCCACGTTTTGGACTTGATCTCAAAGTTCATGCCATAGCAGAAGTCCACAGCCTTCTTGAATGTGGCAGCACCCCCAGGGATGTCGGAGAGGTCGATCCTAGTTAGATCTCTCTCCCTCGATTCCATCACAAGTTTTCTGATGTAGTTGCTCTTTGCCACCAGCATGAACTGTGTTTCTTGCAGTACAAATTAGAAATGCAATTTACTTTCTGGTTCGTGTTTTCTCAGAAGGGGATGATTAAGTTTCTAACCTTGTGAAGGGGAAAGCTTGCTTCTCCGACTTTAACGACAACATCAGATGGAATTCCTTGAGATAGGATCCTGTAATAGAGGCAATGTGCAATTGGTAATTTGGTTCTGATTAATGGAGTTCCTAAGCAAAACAGAATCATTTCAAATAGAGATCAAAATTATTACCATTCAGCAGTCCTCTCCATATCAAAGGGGATCCTGCTGTTCATTTTGGAGGTGGTCATGGCCCTGTCGGCTTCTGGTTTACACGAGCTGAAAACAAGAGGGGACCTCTTTGCCTAAGAGCACATTCCCTTGCCAAAGAATCAATATAAGCAACTCGACAGAGAGGAGGGAATTTAATCTTGTTTGACAGCAGAAAAGATAATGGTGCTGTATTCGATGTACCAAAGTAGCAACCAGCTATCCTTTTAGAGCACTTGTAAGATATGAAACAAGTAGGTACAGTTGGGTTGTTATCAAAGTACTGAATGAAGCAAGAGGACCTCCCCATGTATGAATACTTGGAAATTTGGTGAATCAAGAAAATGATATGTCAGTGTAATAATAAGAGGATCATCAAGAGAAGGAAGAGCTAGGGATTCCAAGTCCTAATATCACTTTGCTGCTCAAAAATATACATCAGTCCATGCAGAAAAAAAAACGCTAAGCTGGTATCGAAGGCCGATACATCAAACATATCATTCTCATCCACCAGAAACATTGGAAAGGACAACAGAAGTCTGACTTCGAATATGATCAATAAAAGCAGATAACCGGGCTTGATTGGAGGCTTTCTTTTTGGTACATAACAACTTATCTCATTCCACTGATATTCTTTTCCTAAGACATAACAAGGTCATTACATGATTCTGGAAACAAAGAGAAAAAAGATCTCCTGGTGGCACAATCAAACTCAAAAAAAAATTGTTTTTTTCAGACAGTATGGAGCAAAATCAACTGAAGCTTGCAAAGCAGTTTGTGGCATCAAATTGAGAGCGAGTGAACTCAGAGTCTTACCCTCTGCCAGCTCCTCAGACTCAGAGGAGGGGAAGCACAGATCAGAACCACAATCTCCTCTGTCCTTCCCAGCAACTGCTTAGTATGGTTTGGGATCTTAAGTTAAGCGGATGAGAAGTAAATGGAAGAAAAACCAGCATTACTTATAGGTCCCATGTTGTTTGACAAAGGAGATGTCGGGATCATCCAAAGCAAGTGGTCGCTAGAGGTCCATCACAAGGTCCACAATGATGCACTCGGCCAGATCGGACTCTAACCATTGATGGTTGTGGATCCTGCAGTATTCGACGGTTAAACCGGAATGTGCCAGCCATCCAAGATGGATGCCTAACTAGGCCCACAGACAGCTGGGACAATTGGAAAGCAGAAAAGGAATAGGATGACGAAGAGGGTGGGCTCTCACACTCACAGGAATCAGATCCCCCCCTCTCCACAAATAGCACATGATGAATGTCCACCTCGGATTATCCCTTCCCGGATCACCCAATCTCCTTCAAGGATCAGATATCCAACGGGCCCAACCAATTATAACTTAATCGTTTCATCTTCCGGGAAAACGAGATTTTGTCGTCGTGATGAGCTGCTGTACACATACAAGACACCGTAGAAGATGTACTCAAAGAGGACTTTGTCCATTTCCAAAGGCAAAAAGCCAACAAGATATGCTTCATTATCTATGTGGCTGCAAGCATTCTTAGGTCCACCGTAAGGGCCAATATACGAACTCCGTTCACAGCTCTTTGACAAAGTCTAATATAATGAGTATATCACAATGACAAAATATCACTCAAAGCAAAGAATTTTTTTATCGAATTTTTAAGTATTTAATGATTATTCATTATTCTTCCATGGCAAAAGAAAATGAACAATCATAACAGAGAGATTACATGCGATTAATTTTCGAGCGGTATCATAATTTCAAGAGTTTTCGAATTGGAACATGACTGATGATTGTCACCCAATTGGGTAGTTTTATATGCAATCACATGCTGCATTACGCTACGGGACCATCGATGGAGAAAGACGGAATTGGTTCCTTTCGAACTTGCGATCGAGCAGCATCTTGCAGAACTCGTGACAGACCAAAATCAAGTTTCGTCCCGTGGAGAGAGGCCTCCAAATAATGAACCTCTGGCATTGGCAAAAACGCTCGATCAAGAAGCATTTGCTGATGCAACGCAAAGATGCCTCCCTCACACTTCTCGATCAAGAGTCCCTACCTTTTTCGCCTCCCCATAATGGCCTTGCGGGTCTCCCTTAAATTGGCAGATCAATGTTGTCCGTTTTCCATGATCGAACCATGCCGCCAGCCTGAAATAACGAAACCCGTAAAATGCATTTATGCGGGAGCAAGTCGGAGTATTCTATGATGCTGGAGAAAATGTTGGGGGGTTGGATTTCATGTGAGTCGCACAACTACGCGGAAGATAACAGAGCTGGGCAACCAAGAACGATAGGTTAGATAACGAAGGGGGGACTCTGGTTTAGGACGAAAAGATAAAGGCAATGAAAGTTAGAGGGCTAATTCCGACATTTTCTCTGATTGGAAATGTTGTAACACGTGGCGAGCCGAGCCTTCTATATTACCGATGTATAGATCCGACCCGGATTTGTCGGATCCCCAATTCACCACTCCCTTCCATCCGCTTTAGAGGTGACAAATCGTGCCGGCCCGGTCATATCAGGCCGTTACGGCACTACACGGTAAGAGCTGGCCTAAGTACAAACCTTTAGGATATAGGGCTGGCCGGTACAGTACAATAGATATGACCGATCTGGACCGGTCCGATAACATGATAATCTCTCTTTATAGTGATTTATTTACAATTGTACATGAGCTCATGAAGAGGATATCTTTTGTTCTTCAATAATGTCTAACAGTTTGCTTAGTTTTTTTTTTAATTTTTCTGATGGACAATTGTGCCAGCACGGCTAGCGATCATCAAGTCCAACATGATTGATAAAATTACCGGGACCGTGCCGGCCCAAACACGGTATTATCGTACTAAGTTCGTGCCGGGCCAGATTTTACCGGATCTAATCCGCTTCAGTCATAAAATCCTCCCGCCTTCACTTCCAGAACCGAATTCTCTTTCTGCCACAGTAAGCAATTAGGGTTTCTTCAGCTTCATCGACTCACCACTTCCGATCATGGATCTCCTCCAGTCCTACGCTGACGGCAATGACGATGACTTGGACGAGTCGGAGGAACAGAACCTCCAAAACCCTAAATCTTCTTCCCCGGAATCATCCCCACCCCGGATCCTCACTGCCAAATCCTCCGCCCCGAAGGTAGACGACACGATGCTTGCTCTCACGGTGGCTGCCCAGGCTCAGCAGTCCCTGAACAGGCCAATCGACCCAACCCAGCGCGCCATCGCCTTCAATCCGACCTACGACCAGTTGTGGGCGCCCATATATGGTCCTTCCCACCCCTATGCTAAGGATGGGATCGCTCAGGGTATGCGGAACCACAAGCTTGGCTTCGTGGAGGACGCCGCCATCGATTCCTTCATCTTTGACGAGCAGTACAACACGTTCCAGAGGTACGGATATGCAGCTGATCCCTCAGCCTCGGTGGGTTATAATTACGTCGGGGATTTGGACGCTCTGAAGCAGAACGATGGCATATCGGTGTACAATATCCCTCATCAGGAGCAAAAGCGGCGGAGGGTTGAAACGAAGAAGGAATCCGAAGAGGAAGAGGGTGACGAGGAGGTTGACCATACAGAGGTTGAGAACCCAGCGACTGACACGTGGCTGGCAAAGAACAAGAAGTCCCCGTGGGCGGGCAAGAAGGAGGGCTTGCAAGAGGAGCTGACAGAGGAGCAGAAGAAGTATGCGGAGGAGTATGCCAAGAAGAAGGGCGAGGAGCGGGCCGGGCCCTCTGACAAGGGCGAGGTTGTTGCTGACAAGAGCACTTTCCATGGTAAGGAGGAGCGGGATTATCAGGGCAGATCTTGGATTGCTCCCCCAAAGGACGCCAAGGCAAGCAACGATCACTGCTATATCCCAAAGAGATTGGTTCACACCTGGAGCGGGCATACAAAGGGTGTTTCTGCTATTAGGTTCTTCCCCAAGCATGGTCATTTGATTCTCTCTGCCGGGATGGACACGAAGGTCAAGATCTGGGATGTGTTCAATACAGGTAAATGTATGCGGACTTACATGGGCCACTCCAAGGCTGTTAGGGATATCACGTTTTGCAATGATGGGACTAAGTTCTTGACTGCTGGGTACGACAAGAACATCAAATACTGGGACACCGAAACTGGGAAGGTTATATCCACCTTCTCGACTGGGAAGATCCCTTATGTTGTTAAGCTAAACCCTGATGATGATGATAAGCAGAACATTCTGTTGGCTGGCATGAGTGATAAAAAGATTGTCCAGTGGGATATGAACACAGGACAGATCACCCAAGAGTATGATCAGCATCTAGGTGCAGTGAATACAATTACATTTGTTGATGACAACAGGAGGTTCGTAACCTCAAGTGATGACAAGTCCCTTCGTGTGTGGGAGTTTGGGATTCCTGTGGTTATCAAGTACATTAGCGAGCCCCACATGCACTCTATGCCTTCCATAGCTGTTCACCCTAATACGAACTGGCTCGCAGCACAAAGTTTGGATAACCAGATACTTATATATATAGTACGAGGGAGAGGTTTCAGCTCAATAAAAAGAAGAGGTTCGCAGGGCACATTGTGGCTGGTTATGCTTGTCAGGTCAATTTCTCACCTGATGGGCGGTTTGTTATGTCTGGAGATGGTGAGGGTCGATGCTGGTTCTGGGATTGGAAGAGTTGCAAAGTGTTTAGGACTTTGAAGTGTCACGAGGGAGTGTGTATTGGGTGTGAGTGGCATCCACTGGAACAGAGTAAAGTGGCGACTTGTGGCTGGGATGGCTTAATTAAGTACTGGTAAGTCACCCCTGTTTCTTTACCATTGGCTGCTTGTGCATTATTTTTTATTTGTCGATGCATCTGCCTTACCATATTGTTATTGTTGCTTTTTGCAAGGACTATGGTAAAGTTAATTGTCAGGATAGAGCAGTTATCATCATTATATGAATTGTGAGAATCTGGAATAGGTTTTTGTCTTTTTAGTGTTATTTTATCTAATTATACTGATAGTATATCTACTCTTTTTCAGAACTTGAAATGCATTTTTTCTCTAGCGCTGATTTGTTAGTACATGATACTCAATAAAAAAAAAAAAAAGAAGCAGACCTTTTATTTCTCTGATTTACTTTTGAGCTACATAATGGGAATTACTAGGAGGACATTGATATGCTTAGGTCCATACTTCATATGAGCAAGGAGGTTACAGGATAGATATGAAGCCATCATTATTAACACATGAATACATGACTTCCCATTACTAGTGAAAGGCTGGTAATCTACTCTAAGTTTTGCATATTTGAAGTTTCTTTTTTGGGGGGAGGGGGGGTGGGATCCGCATGCTTGAAATAAACACAAGTTAATGCTTATTCTTCGCCTCATTTTCCTTTGCCACGCAAAGCATAAAACTTTTGCAGCCATTTTTATTCTTAGGACAAGTATCAGGGCTTTAATCCTATTATGTTACATGGTCTCCAGGGATTAGTCCATTCTGTTGTGGCTCTTCTTCAGCAGAGGTCACCCTGCAGTGCTTAGGAAAGGAAGCTGAGTTGCTTTCCCAAAGCTACACTGGACGGATTGGGTACGGGCCAGAGACAGTGCAGCATTGTTGTATGAGTAGAAGCTTTGAAGAATTGTCCGGAAACTTGCTCCTTAAAGCTTTATTTTAAGCTTATCCTAGGGTAATAACCGTAGTTTGTTTGCAGCAAATCTAAATACATCTGTATCTGTCTGCTGGTTTTGTTCTCTTTTCATCTATAGATGAATTCTTTTTGTTTTCTTGCTCTTGAGCCTAACTGGGATAGAGCTTGTAAGCCCCAAGTTGTTGATTCAAAGTCACTTGACGTCTATGGATGTAAGCTGCTCACTGCATTTCTACAAGTATTACTTGAATAAAAAACTGCTAAGTCAGGACACCCCGAGCTTCTTAGCTATGGAGTGGTGGGTGACTAACAAGGAACCATGACCAACCCAAACCTATTCATTTAGAATTATGCAGGAAAATTGCAAGGTGAATGCGTCAACAGCCTGCTGAAGCTGTTGGCCGCCGGTACGGTTAACAATTGTATTAAAAAATGACACCGAAACCTGAGGATTCGGAAGACCGGTGGCATATGGATTGATTTGACAGCACGAGGCACCTCGCCCTACTCATGTTAATGTCAACACGTTGGAGGTCCAACCGATGGAACCTTTAAACACGTTGTTGGCTTCGATGAAGAGATACTTCATAAACATATCATCATCATTTTCGAGTTCATTACAACCTTCAGCTAGCTACAATCAGCATCTCTCTGGTTCGGCTCCTTATTCGGAGAAAATGTAGATCATAAGAAAAGAAACGCAAGGGACGGGGGAGGAACTTCGGGATCAGAGCCATGCCGGGTTCTTCAGAGGAGTGACAACTGACTTGACCTGCAAGTAGCTCTTTAGACATTCCACACCCATCTCCCTCCCGATCCCGCTCATCTTGTACCCGCCGAACGGGATCGCCGCATCAAAGACATCGTAGCAGTTCACCCAGATGGTGCCCGCACGGAGAGCTCGGGTCAGTGTGTTTGCAGTGTCTACGTTATTAGTGAAGACCCCTGCGGCTAGTCCATAACTAGTGTTGTTCGCTCTGCGTATAACCTCCTCCAGGTCCCTGAGGAACAGTGCACAGAGGACGACGGTGTTAGGAAAACAAAGCATAAGGAACATGAAAATTTTGGAGCATCTGGAGAGAGCCCGCTCCTCACTTGAATTTGAAGATAGACTGCACGGGGCCGAATATCTCCTCTTGGGCAATCAACATATCATCCTGAAAGAAAGGTAAAAGGTATATACAGAGTTAATATGGTAGGCAGAGGAGGCTTGGTATGCAGCATAGAACCCATTTCATCTTCTGGGTGCATACGAAGACAACTTGTATTGGAGTATATAATTACCTTCACATTTGAGAACACTGTAGGCTGAACGTAGTATCCTTTCGAGCCGAGCCTCTCTCCTCCAATCTCAAGAGTAGCCCCACTTTCAATTCCAGATCTTACGTATTTCAAAGTTCTCTCAAGCTGCTTGATACCAGTCTGATTGCAAAGCAATTTTAAACAAAAGATAAAGAGAGAATCAGTCTGTCATCTGTAATACTAAGTACAATGCGAATGATAATCCTTCTCCTGATCATTCAAAGATATTTCAGACAAACTTGAGGGGGAAAAGGTTAGAGCAAAACCGAAGGAAAAGTCAAGAGATGCAGGTGGATATAAAATGTTACCATAGGACCTTGGTCAGTGCCCTTCTTGAATGGATCGCCAACAACACGTTTCGCAGCACGAACCTTTGCTTTCTCAACAAATTCATCATATACACTCTCGTGGACAAAAGTTCGAGATGCAGCAGCACAGCATTGACCCTGTTAGAGCAGCCTCCAAATGTTTTTTAAGCTACTTTTCCATTGGGCTGCATACGTTTTTGGAACAGAGCTTTCATGGACTTACCTGACCAAAGAAAAGAGCTGAGTGGGCGAGTTCAACGGCCTGATCAACATCAGCATCAGCGCATACAATCAAGGGTGATTTTCCTCCAAGTTCCAGAGTCACTGGCTTAAGGTTGCTCCGTGCTGCCAGTTCAAGTATCGTTCTCCCCGTGTTAGTCGATCCAGTGAATGCAATCTGCAAAAGGAAAGTAGGATCACTCATCTATCACATGAGAATTCAAAGCATAAACAGCAGGGCAACTTATGTTTCTTGAGCAAGAAGTCTGTATTCATTTCTTGAGATAACTACCGAATAATATATAGAATATAGACAATTGACTTCCTAGCATTTAAAGACTGTAAACCTGCTCTTAGGGCCTCTCCTGTGTATCATTTTTAAGTTCATCATCACTGCTACAGATCCCTTAAAAGCAATTAATGCTTAGAGAGGTCATGATTTAAGTAGATGTCCACACTGAACTCGGGAAAGTTACCAAAGTCCAATATTCACCTTGTTGACGCCCATATGACTGGCAAGTGCTGCACCAGCAGTTGCTCCGAAACCTGAAATCACATTCAAAACGCCCTCCGGGAGCCCAGCCTATCACGGAGGACTCATGATCAGAGTTTAACTTTGCAAGAATCATCCTAGGCTCCTAGCCGCTACTAAAATTCCTCTTGGATTAGGAACCAATTAATTACCTCATAAAGCAGCTTAGCTGCATATAACGCAGAGAGCGGAGTCTGCTCTGCTGTTTTTAGGACGACAGTGTTGCTGCAAGCAAGGGCAGGGCCAATCTTCCATGCAAACATCAGCAAAGGAAAGTTCCACGGGATGATCTGACCAGCCACCCCAATCGGCTCTTGCAAGACTTGAACATGATAGGGCCCAACGGTCGGGATAGTGAGCCCATGAATCTTGTCTGCACAACCTATAGAAAAAGCACAGCCAAACCTATCAGAGAAGTCTTCTTTCAGAAGGATGCCAGTAGCATCTTATAAGATGCAACATAGAGGGTGTCGGGACCCACCTGCAAAGTACCGAATCAGTCGCACGATCATCGGGAGGTCAGACTCTGCAGACTGTTCATATGGTTTCCCATTGTCCAATGTTTCCAGCGCTGCTAGTTCATGGGTATGCTTTTCGATCAAATCAGCATAGCGCAGGAGCACCTTCGATCTTTCCTGGAAGAGTGAATCTCACCGCTTTAAGTCTTCTGTGCACATTGTTGTAAAGTTGAAACTGAAAATATTTAGTCCCGGGAAATCTGGACTACTTACGTATGCAGTCATTCTCGGCCATGGCCCTTCATCGAATGCCTTACGAGCAGCCGCAACTGCTCGATTTACATCCTCAACGTCCCCTTCAGCTACATGGGTGATCACCTCCCCTGTCCTCGGGTCCAACGTCGGGAAAGTTTTCCCTGAACAAAAGAAACACAAACATATGAACCCGGAGACAGTCGAGTGATAGTTTCCAGGCAAGAAAATGTTGATCCACAATCCCAAACCGGTCAGGAAACCGACCTGACGCAGCATCCACAAATTTCCCATCAATCAGGAGCTGGGTGTATTTCACTGAGATCCCTGGGTCTATCGGCTCCTCGACACCTGCGGCAGTACCGTGGTTTCTGATCCCAGATGCAATGATCGCTTTTCCCCCTGAATAGATTACTGTCGTCAACTTAATAACAGCATCGAATGAAGATACAGCATGAGAGATTCCATGTAGCGGAGCAACCACTTATATTATATATATATATATATATGAGGCGGACCGGTAAACAATTTGACCGCCGACTTATGTGAGACTGCCTCCGGTCAAACCCGGACTTTAATAGCTTATCGGGTATAAAGCTCTTCTTATACTATATAATGAAAAAATAAAATTACAGCCAGCATATTAGAAGTTCAACTCATTTAATTTACAGTAAGAGGTTATATCAACGGACTAAACGACATTACAATATCACTCAATAAATTGAAACCCATTGAAAATCATGTTGAAAAGGCCTGGATTCTTCATCCAATCGATCAATAAATGTATAGATAAAGCTTGAAACTCTTCAGCACGTCAAGATGAAAGGGGACTGGACTGCAGGAACCACCAATTTCCGTTGTTTGATGTCCATGGAAAGTCAAGCAGTACCTCGAGAGAGCCGAGAGCGGGCGGAGGCAGCGAAAGCGAGAGAGCAGGACAGCAGCGATGACATCCTTGGAGCAGCCATGGAAAAGGGCAATGCCGAGAAAACAGCTTCTTCCTCACCCTCTCCCTGCCTCTCCGGGTGATTGTCTATATATCTATGAATGCAGTGCTCACCTCTCTTCACTTTCCAACCTAAATTATTTCCATGCATGAGATTGACCGGATTCCATAAAAAGAGATGCCATGCATTTTTAACCAATTTATGTTTGATTACCATAATTAGGAATTCATCATAGACGAGGAGGAAACGGGCGAAACAAAACCCAATGAAGCGTCAGTCTTCAAAAATCCAGTATGGCCCGGCCAGTACAAGTCTAAGTCGGATCGGTTCAACGTCATCCTTTGAATGAGACAAGGTGGTGAATCATGGCAATCGACCCGTATCTGCATTTTTCTTATTGTGTTTTTTTTTTCCGGGGTGAGAAACGGTCCGAGACCTGATAACATCAAGCAAACTACACAGAAATGGGGCATTTGACAGCTGCCGTTTGAATTGGAACACGTCGAGTCTGGTCTTGGTCAGGATAAGGTTAAAGCAATAAGGTAAGGAGTACCGTGGATAGGGACCGTTGTTACCATACAAATACAAATACCGGTGTGGTAGGTAAGGCTGTTTGTGCCTAATGGATTATGACAAAGATAATCACGGTTAGTCACTTCCCATCGGTGTCTTGTGTGTGGGACTCAACGTGAACGTGATTGACGCCCTTTTTTTTTTCTAATGAACAGAGAGATTGATAAAACAGCGTTTGATTGTGATTCAACTGTGATCTCATTATCATCTTCGTCAGTCGTCACCGTGACCGGCATCTCTCCGTTCGACTCCTTATTCGGTAAAAAATGTCAATAGAAGAAAAAGAAACACAAAGGAGAGGGAGAATAATGGAGATCAGATCCATGCCGGGTTCTTCAGGGGCGTAACGACTGCCTTGACCTGCAAGTAGTTCTTGAGGCTGTACTCTCCCTTCTCCCTCCCGATCCCGCTCATCTTGTACCCGCCAAACGGGATTGCTGCGTCGAAGATATCGAAGCAGTTCACCCAGACGGTTCCGACTCGTAAAGCTCGGGTCAGTGTGTTTGCAGTGTCCATGTTCTTGGTGAAGACCCCGGCGGCTAGTCCATAACGTGTGTTGTTTGCTCTCTGTACCACCTCCTTGAGGTCCCTAGAAGAAGAAAATAGCAAACCAAAACGCCTACATCAGGAAACCTGAAAATTTGAATGACAAAAGAAAGAGAGTATATCAGAGGAGCATCTGAAGGGAGTCCACCCCTCCTCACTTGAATTTCAAAATCGACTGCACGGGGCCGAATATCTCATCCTGGGCAATCTGCATATCCTCCTGGGACAAACGAGTAAAGGGATATGCTTGAGTTAGAAAGGTAGGAGGGTGCTTGACGTGCAGGAGGGATCTGAGTTCAGCTCTGGGTAATTTGGTGACACGAAGATAATGTCGTTTGGAGTATACAATACCTTTACGTTTGAGAACACTGTAGGCTGAATGTAGTATCCTTTGGAGCCGAGCCTATCTCCTCCAGTCTCAAGAGTAGCCCCACTTTCTATTCCAGACCTTATGTATTTCAAAATCTTCTCGAATTGCTCAGTATCAATCTGAAAGGATCAGTACACTGGCTGTTAGATTTGATGGAATAATTATAATAAACCTTCTCCTGATCCTCCGAAGATAAATCAAACAAACTTAAGGGGGAAAAGGTTAGAGCAAAATAGAAGGAATGATGCAGCTGGAAGTAAAATGTTACCTGCGGCCCTTGTTCAATGCCCTTCTTGAATGGGTCGCCGACAGTACGTTTCATGGCACGAGCCTTTGCTTTCTCGAGGAATTCATCATACACACTCTCATGGACGTAAGTGCGAGATCCGGCACAGCAGCATTGACCCTGTAAGAGAAGCTTCCTAAAAATGTTAAGCTACTCTCCCATACGGATGCGTACTCTTTTGGAACACAGCTTTCAAGGACTAACCTGATTGAAGAAAAGAGCGAAGTGGGCAAGTTCGACTGCCTGATCAACATCAGCATCCTCGCTTACAATGAAGGGTGATTTTCCTCCGAGCTCCAGAGTCACTGGCTTAAGGTTGCTCCTTGCTGCGAGCTCGAGTACAACTTTCCCAGTGTCAGTTGATCCAGTGAACGCGAGCTGCAAAGGGAATCTAGGATCACTTGTCCATCGCATGAATTGCTAGAATCATCATCCCCATGGCAACCAATGATTCAGCCTTGAAAAGTACTAAATTCCTGGCACTTAATGGCAATAAGCCTATTCTTAGGGCCTCTCCCATGTATCTTGGCAAATTCCACACTTTTTAACCCATCATCACTACTCCAGATCCCTTGGAAGCAACTACTGCTTAAGAATGGTCATGTTCTTTTAATACACAGTCAATATTATCAACTTCAAGGGTAAACTCTCGTGGGCATGCGGCAAGCTTCCGTGAAGTACAAGTCCATATTGGATTGGGGAATGTGACCAAAGCCAAATGAAAGATTTACCTTATCAACATCCATATGACTGGCAAGTGCAGCACCAGCAGTTGGTCCAAAACCTGAAATCACGTTCACAACACCCTCGGGGAGCCCAGCCTGACATACGAGAGTCATGATCATCAGAGTAAGCCTTACATGACTCATCCTAGCCACTAACTACTACAATTTCACACGATACAGGAACAAATTGATTACCTCATGAAGCAGCTTAGCTGCGTATAAAGCAGAAAGCGGGGCCTGCTCTGCTGTCTTTATGACAACAGTGTTGCCGCAAGCTAGGGCAGGACCAATCTTCCATGCAAACATCAGCAAAGGAAAGTTCCACGGGATGATCTGACCCGCCACACCAATTGGCTCGTGCAAGGTTTGAATGTGATGAGGCCCATCTGCTGGGGCTGTGAGCCCGTGAATCTTGTCTACCCAACCTATTGACGAAACGCAGCTCAATTCATCACAGATGTCTTCATTCAGAAGAATGCAGATAGCAACTTATAAGATGTACTATAGAGGGACCCACCTGCATAGTACCGAAACAGTCGGACAATCATCGGGAGCTCAATCTTTGCAGCCTGTTCGTATGGTTTTCCATTGTCCAACGTCTCGAGTGCTGCTAGTTCGTCGGTGTGCTTTTCCAGCAAATCAGCGAATCGCAAAAGTACCATGGATCTTTCCTGGAAGAATGAATCTTACTGGTTAAAACTTCAGTGCATGATTTATTATATTCCGAGCAAGAACGAGAAGCTGAAAATTTAGATAGAAAAATTAGGAGTGCTCACGTATGCAGCCATTTTTGGCCATGGCCCTTCATCAAATGCCTTACGAGCAGCCGAGACCGCTCGATTCACATCCTCAGCATCTCCTTCAGCTACACGGGCAATCACCTCTCCGGTCCTCGGGTCCAATGTCGAGAAAGTTTTTCCTGAACAAAGAGAAGCACAAACAAATGAATGTGATGACACTCGAACAAGGCTGAACCTCAATGGCCAAAAGGAAAAAAAAAAATTCTCCAAGCAAGAAAATATTGATAAACGACGTCAAAGAGATCCGGAAATTGACCTGACGCCGCATCCACAAATTTCCCATTAATCAGGAGCTGAGTGTAATTCACTGAGACTCCTGGGTTTATCGGCTCCTCGAGGACTGCAGCGGTGCTGTGCTTCCTGATTACAGATGCAATGACCGGAAGCCTCCCTGAACAGATCATTGACGTCAAATTAACCTCAACAAAACGAAGCTTCCAATAGCTTTCCGTAAAACAGAGGGGACTGTACCAGAGATTCCATGCGACTAAACAAGAGTGCCACAAAGATAACATCTTGAGTGATGGACATTGTCCTTATCATCCAATCTAAAGCATGCAAGTTAACTCGATTTCTAATCCAAACCCAGTGACAAGAGGATGGCAAAGACCAGAACTTTTTGGTCGGATCGATCAATCTATAAATAAAGTCTGAAACTTATCGGCACGTCACGATGAAAAAGGGACTCCACTTTGCATTGTTTGGTGTTCAAGGAAAGTCAAGCATACCTCGACAGAGCAGAGAACGGGCGGAGGTAGTGGAAGGGAGAGAGCGAGACAGCAACGATGAGATCCTCGGAGCGGCCATGGAAAGGCAACGGCGATGGACACCCTCCTATGATGCTTGCTTGCTCTCTCTCCCTCTCTCTCACTCTCACTCTCACTCTCCCCAAGTGAGCTCTTCTAAGGGGCTCCCTGTTTCTCTGTCCCCCACAGCAGACACACACCCTATGTCTCTCTGTGCTATCTCTGCGTGTACGTTTCCACTCACTCTGGTCCTCCTTTTATAGTGATCAGATGGGGTGTGGAAACGGGATGCTGATGGAGACGAAGATGAAGGTGGACAGCTCATTCCAACTGTATGGGGATGGCGCCGGTTGACATGAAGGAAGAGCACGAAAATGTCCAATATATATAATACACCAAAAAAGTTAAAACCAGACGTGGACTCTGAGAAATGCTTCCCCGTCTGATTTTCCTTCCAGGAAAGATGGGAGGCTCTAAACCGTGGACTTTCCTTCATTATCGGTTGCTTCCATTCGTAGGAAGCTATCATCTTAGTTGGACAAGAGGGGATTGGGTGACTGCACGGTGAAGCCACTGTAGTTTTTTAGATCAAGAAGTTTGGATTCATCTGCCGGAGTCGGGCTTATCAGATGTCACCATGAGATGGACAAAAGAACCACTCCTAGGAGTAATATTCCAAATTTTATTGACCAATATAATAATTGTACAGATGCCACAAAATAACTGGCTCGTCACGCACGGTGACATGGTATACTCGTTGCATATGATTTTTTCCCCCCCATTTTTTTCTAGTGTGAAAACGCATGATGCATGGGAAACCCGCTTCTGACCAATGACCAACCCAACCAGCTTACATTCACTTTTCCATACACACACACACACATTATATATGTGCGTGTTGTGGCTTCAGCTGAAATCGACCAGAGGAGCCGAGGATTAAAAAGGGTAAATCTAAGATTCCTCGAATCCAGGCTGAGAACGATGCCAACGCATCGGGCGCTGCCCGTTCATCTGACTCGGTCTACTTTCACAGTGGACCTGGACCTTGGATCCGATCGAGGATCATTAAATTTCCCGTAAACCTGTAAGCTAATCATCGTTCCTCACGTGGTTATATATTTATTCCCTACTTCCAACCTTAGTTGATTGGTGCCTACTTATAATACCGGGTTCCGTACACAACGAGAGCATAAGTTTAACGTGCCGATGATTCGTACCTCATTATTTATGCACATGCGCTTGAAATACGGTTGGCTTGTCGGGCACGTGTCCTTTACGATACGGAAAGGCGAACTTATCTTATTGTTATCTTCATCTTCCTTCTGTGCTCACGTGGGAGGAAGAATGACTGACCTCTGACCAGGAGAAAGGGCTCATCTACTAGGTAAGACAATATCTCTCACAGAACTCGCTGAAAGTTCACACCACAGCAGGTCAGGTCATTGCGTGGCTCTGGCTCACACCTTACCAGCCAGGTATTTGGAGCTCGTGATTGATGATTAGCCTATGTCCTGAATGGATGAGTCTACTCTCGTGGTCAGTTTCCCAAAGAGGAAACATGAAAGGTTAGTCCATGATGGGAGCAGTCATCCAAGGGTAGTAGACACGGTAAACAGAGACACCAGGGAAGATCAGTTCTCTCGTTTCCACTACCGTCTAAAAAATACTGTCAGATATGTATGAAGCATCTGATCCTATTGTGGAGATCATCGTACTCATCACGTTCAGAACTGCACTCATCTCCAACCACTTTGATTGTAAACCCGGTAGAGCATGCTCCATAAGTACTATGCAGCCGTGGCTGCATACTCTAGCTATTGCGCTTAGCCGATCAAAAGAAGTTACTAAGCTTATCATCCTTACTAACAAGGAAGAGGCAGATAACAACTGAGCTGATCCTCCTACCAGGAAACAAACTTCCATACTATCATGGTATAGGGCAGGTACCAACTGAGTTGATCCCACCGGATGACATAGCAAAAGGAAAATTATGTAGGGTGACGTGACAATCCTCCTAAAACTTTCGATGAAGTACCCCAAATGAACTTCCAGATGGTCAGGGTGTATGCTGACTGACATAGAGGTCAGCCAAAGTGTACACAACCATCACAGGATTAGAGCTCCAAGACAAGAAATTATAAAAATCGAAAGAGTTCATCGCTTGATTTCATCACCAAAACTTGGAAAAGAAGCAAGAGGGCATTAACCCATTAGCACACCAATTGCAAAAAGTAAGCAGGACAAGAGTATCCAGCTGAATATTTAAATTTCAGCAGGGCAGCTTAGACAATTACATCAACATCAAGAGTAGACAACACCACAAAAAAGGATTAACTAATGCACAAACTCAAATATATCAACAATCTCGCTGCATCAGAGTCAACTTTGATATGATAGAATAAGAAACGAATAGAATGGAATTTTTAAAAGAAATTGTTGAAGATTGCATCCCGTTCCTGTTCTTCATCACTCCCATTACCATATACCAAGACGACAGAGGTAGCATGGGATCCTCTTCTAGAAGAGAGACAAAATTGCCAACCAAGTTCCAGCAGTTCCAGTGCCAAAAGACAAGTACGCATACTTATACTCCCATGTAAACAGCTGATGAAACCAGTAGAGCAAAGGCTTACTCAAGGGAATTTAAGTTATGAGGCTTTCACAGAATCTTCTTTTCATTGAGGAATCACAGGGAGCTGGGAGATCACGAAGAATGTAGGGAGACCACCAATGAGCTTTGGCCAGTGATATGGCAAGGGCGAAGATATAGATAAGGCCATAGATATCCTAACCAACTAAAACGTGAAGCTTCAGCGAATTTGCAGTCTGAGTTTTTTATCCTTACATGATTGAGTACCTTGCTGCAATGAAGCTTGGAAGCCAAGCAGAAGCCAAACTTCTCCTTGTGAGTCAGAAGATGAAAATTAGTCATGGATCGACAGAAGCTTCCTTGCAGATGAGGTGAGTGGTTGGTGGTTAAACTTCTTGGCTGAGAATTCAAGTTGTCATCTTTCTCAGCGGAAACATGGAAGCAATACAGAGGAGAAGACACACTTCAATTGCCAGTCGACAAGCAGAAACTATGAGCCTTAATAAGATCTGAACCATCAGGATTGTTGCTCAGATTTAAGTTTCTCGACTATTGCAGATTTAACTTGCATATGATCAAGATGCAGAAGGACATGGCGAAAGGCAAGCTTCAACTCATGAGCCAGTTAGCAGCTTTTACAGGTCTAACTAGTAGATTGTAAGCCCTCTTGCAGGAGTAGATTTTCCTCAGTTGAGTTTCTCTGGCTTTTGCAAATATTACATCTTACAGAGGATAGCAGAAACTATGCAGAAGACAAGCTTTGTCATAAGATTGGCGAGCAGGAACTACGGGTCTTAAATTAGCAGACAGAGGCCTTCTTGCACAGGACAATCAGTCACAACCATCTTTCTCGGCTTCCTATGTGACAGATTGAAGCACAGACAGCGAGGAAGACGAATCACAAGCAGTTCAGGCAGAGCGGAGGAACACAGACAAACACAATGTGGAGCACTAAGATGTAGCCGAAGCCAAACGATGCCGATCTAGCCCAATCAGTCATGGACCTCAAAAGGAAAAAAAAAAAAAAAGATTAACATTTTAGAGAAATCAACTCCAAACAGATTAAACAGCGTTAATAAAGCTAAGATAAAAGCATGCTGTGACTAAATACCGAATTAAGGTAACAAGCAAAGTAAGAAGGAGACCTCCATGACCCAGGGTAGAGAGAGAATATGCAAAAGTGTTGCATCAGCAAAGTCACTTATCCAAAGCCATTCCAATCCAAGTAGTACGTAAATTAACCTGAAGTCAGACTCATGACATATGTCTAACTTAAGACCACTGCCGTCCATTCAGCTTACCTATAATACCTACGGTACATAATGACACCATATCTCTAATTCCACACTCCAACTTCTTCGCCATGCCAGCCTTAGACTCTGCAAGGAAAAATTATCATGTCAACTTGATGGACCCCAAGAACAAAAAGGATCTCCCTGTTCGATATTCCATCAGCAAATATACTGCTTATTATAGATTTTTTTTTCTAGTCCTTTTTTTAGGCTCCCAGGACCACAGGTGCAATGAAGCTTCAATTCCAAAACATACCCATTAGCGTAAGGAGAATCACGACTGCCATAACGATATGCAGGGGACCTGCTGTAGCTTGGACCACGACGAGGAGGTGTAATACTGCGGCGCCGGGGAGATCTCTTGTCTCGGGGGCTGTAACTCCTGGCACAACAAACACAAAGCTAGAGGTCATGATGACATCTCAAATTTTCTTCCGATAATTATTTCTACATGTAGTGCATATGTGATGGCAGGCTCTATGGAATGCATACGACTTGGTATGCATCAAGCCACTGAGTTAACCAAACTTCTAATACAATTCCTCCACCCACCTGCGCCCATAATAACCATAACTTGGGCTTCTGCGTCGACGAGGGCTGGGGCTTCGACGCCGAGGGCTGGGGCTCCGACGCCGCCGGGAACCACCACGAAGGCGGCATTCTCTAGCAAAGTGACCCGGTTCACCACATTCAAAACACTTATCATCACCTCCACCACGACCACCTCCACGGCCTCCACCACCCTTAGAATTGTGAGAGAGCTCCACACGCCAACCATTTTTCCCTGTCATAAAGTATGCCCTCATTAAAGGATCTCTAAGGAAGAATGGTTCACTAGTACTGCGAAAAGTCTCAACAACATAAGAAGCAGCTTCCACTAACTACAGTGAATACTACGCTTCTAACAAGACAGTGTCCAAATAATTGGACGCAATCATCTAAAAAAACGAAAAATACCTAACAATTGGGTTACTAACCGTCCAATGAACGAATTGCATCCATAGCATCCCTCCGGTCATCGAACTCAATAAATGCATAGCCTGGTGGCCTTCGAGCAACCCACACGCTGTACCCATCCAACCCAGGTAGGAATAAGGAAAAACAAGGACCAAAGAATGAAACTTTTAAAAAACAGAAGAAATAACAACGACGAGAGATGCTCCTTTCGCTCATCTAAAGGAACAAACTTTTACCTCCTTAGCACACCGAACAAACGGAATTCATCCTCAAGATCCCTCTCTGTGACTCGCGGATCAAGATTCCCAACATAAACCCGAGCCATCGACGCGGAACCAGCATCAACCTAAAACCCAAATCAGCCCGACAGAGGATTATCAAGTCCCACTACATTCCGATAAGCGAACCGCCAACTACAAAGAAATCCCAAAAAAAAGAGAGAGAGCTCAAAACCGAAACTCGATTCCGGGGAGCGACGAGGAAGGGAAGAAGTTCAGCGAAGCGAAGAAATTGCACAGAAAGCTTAGATTTTGACAGGCGAGGATTATGTAGACGGAAGTACCGATTAAGGATTTCGGAGATTCTGACGATATCAGAAGATACAGCAGCGAAGTTGTCAGGAAAGACTGGAGAGAGGATCAAGACTCTCCCCCTTGGAAACCCTAGTACGGAAGCACTTTCTGCGAGTCTGCGACCAAGGAGTGTGCTTTTGGAAGGGGAGCTCAAGACACGTGGCGCGAAAGTAAGATCCTTGTCTACAAAAGAAATAAAAATATATATATATAAATAAATAAAATCCCCAACGTGCCCATACGAGATCCATAATGCCTTTAGCCCGGCCCAGTCACTGGCTAAATCGAAGAGCCCAATCCGACGACTGATCAAAGCGTGTACTCAAGAACAGAGGCACAAGCTCTCTCTTATTCCCTACTTTTCGCCACTTAGGCGAAGGTGATCACAATTTTTGTAGTACCGACGCTATAACTTGGAGATCTTTTAGAGGAATCGACAGTCTATTCAAGATCGATGTTCACCTTCAAAGCAGCATCATCATCGGATTGGAACGTACCCTTGAATCTGAATGGCGGGTGCAGGACTGAAACTGTCACTAGTAAGGTTGCATATAAAGAACCGAACAACCAAATCGAACAGCAAACCAAAATGAATAAGTTTAGGATGAACCAGTTCTCATATAATGCGATTTTTTAAGGTGAAACAGTGTGGTTAGTTATTAAATTTAAACGGTTCGGTCAACCGATTCAAACCATCAAATCATATTTTTTAAAAAAATATTTAAAATATTATAAATATAATAAAAATAGTGTATAAATATATTAGAAATATTTTTTAAATTAAAAATAGTTAGATATATGGTATTTTACTGTTGTATAACATATTTTCTATCACTTCATACTAAATTTCATTACAAATAGGTTTGTTTGTCTTAATTTTGTATATCTGATTTATCTTTCATTGAAATTTTTATTATTTTTATGTTCTTTTCATTTTCTTGTGTTTCGACGTGGTTTTCATTTATTTTTTATTATATTTATGCTTAATTTGTTATTTTTAAAATTATTCTTTTAAAAAACGATTTGAACCAGTTCAAAACAAATTCAGTTCGATAATTAGTAATGATTATGGTTCAAAAGTATACCACCTGAATTAAATCGAACAATTTTAAAGGTTCGATAAAGAACGAGCCAGACCACGAGCACCCCTAATCACCGGAAAGACCATTTACGCGAGGGGAAGGTGGATTTCATGTTGCCGATGCTCTGCATGCACGTCCAATTAGTAGGCCTCTCGCACGAGCTCGAGGGTTCCAGCGAGGCTCGAACCAAACCGTGGTTTCACCATTCAATGAAATGGGACTGGACCATTTTCTTGAGAGTATAATGAGACGCGAAGGTGGGCCCGCGCGGCCGACGCAACGGAAAAGGACGACACCGGACAGTGGAACTGTCGGCCAGGTCAAACCAGTGCGGCACACGTGTCATGGGCAGCTTTAGTAATTCACTATTCAACGAATTTGGAGGAAAGCCACGAGCGTTTGAGTTATAAGTTAGGCGTGAATGGAGAGATTTGGAGTTGAGGGAAAGTAACGGTTACAAACGGGTAAGATATATTTTTGGATAAGTGATTTGGATAGTATCATAAATAGGAGAAAATAGGAGATTTAAGAAAGTAAATTAATTATTTTATTATTTATAATTTTATTTATATTTTAAATCGGAGAATTTTATGATAAAATTTATTCCTACCCCTCCTTATCTCTCTTTATCTATCAAAAGATGATAATAGGAAAATGGAAGGTTTCAGATATTTTAAAGGATAACTCACTCATTTAAATTTTTTTATATTAAATAAAAAATTCAAACATGCCCTTAAAATAAAAAAAATGAAAAAATCTACATGTTTCATGACAATGACAACGAGATCTAAGTACACTTAATTCAGACGGTCTATAATAATAATGGTCCGAGCGAAGCGGCCGATCGATCTACCCATGAAGATGCCTTGTAGTTATGTTATGACCGGTTTAACCAAGAACCGACCACTCATCCGGTCTTATTCCTATAAAAAAAAACCTGATTACACTTTCAATGAAGTCAACTTCAATTGAACTGGCCGATTCCTTATCTGATCGATAAACTCAATTGAACTTGTGAAAACATTGACCGACTTAAAATTAAAAAAATCATGTTATAATATATCTATTTTATTTCACTATATTTATATTTATATTTTATGTTAAATTTTATTTAATATAATGGTTATATTAATTATATTTATTATAAAATATATCTAAATTATGATATTATATAAATTTATTATTAATATTATTTATTAAATATACAGGCTGATTAAACCCTCAATCCAATCTATAAACTTATGAATTTATACCTATACTAATTTTTAATTTGATTCAATTTTAAAAATTATTTTTCACTTGCAGTGGCAGCAGGATGATGTGCGTGTACCGTTCCCCAGTTCAAGTCAGACGATATCGATGTGTCATGTCTCCCTGTCCGAGTCCAAATTATTGAAGACATGCGGTCAATCGAGCCTCGATTTAGATTTACCGCGGGCTATAAAATTAAACGATTTTTCTATCGTTAATTAATTGTACTTAATTGTTGAAAAAAAAAGAAGAAGAATATTACGCGTAGAATATATATTATACAGATGATCGCTTAGATTATACTAATTAATTCACTAAAGTAGAACAAATGTTAATTGCTCGCGTCACGGCGTGCCAATGTCGACAGACCACCATTGGCAATACATACATATATATACATATAGACGATAATATAATTAATAATGTCGATTGTTGAGCTATTGCACGTCACCAATTTATTCTCTTTAAATCATAATTTTAGAAATAATATGAAATTAAAAATTAGTGTAACTATGAGTTCATGGGTTTGACTAATAGGTAAAAGAGTATATTTAATAAATAATATTAATAATATAATATTATTAATAAATATATATAATATCATAATTTATAATAAAAATTATTAATATAATTATAAAAGTTAATATAAAATATAAATAAAATAAATTTATTATAATTGATTTTTTTTTAATTTTAGACTCTCCTATCTTCCCATCGATTTAATTGGGTTTGCCGATCCGATTGATTTAATCGGTGTTGACCTCATTTAAAGTATAATTTGGTTTTTTCTAAGAACCGGACCAGGTGAATGGCCGTTCCTGGTCTAACCGATGGCCCGGTCCGGTTTTTGAAACATGCTTTAAACAACGATTGAGATTGAAGCGCCTAGGAAGACCCATGATCGGTTGAGACAGTTTCATCTTTCAGCAGACCGACTTTATTATGATAAATATTAATCATAGCAAAATATGAATGATTAAAAGACCCCTAAATTTAAAAAAATAATCAATTTTGCGAGTAGTGATATGGTTGAAATGTCAATTGACTTCCGAACCGCATTAATATTAACTAGTTTTATATTGAGTGTCGTCCACCTATGATTTTCAGCAATGTCAGCAACCTAATTAATCAATTTAATTACACTCAGTACCTAATCTTGGCCGGCCCGTGCTACATGACCTAACACTGCCTGCCCAATTCTCATATTATATATATATATATATATAATTTCTCTTATAATAATAACCTTTCATTTTAATTAGCTAAATTTTCACATCACTTGCAATATAGAGGCACTCAAAATCATCCAAAATATGATATATATATATATATATATAAAAGAGCCTTTTGGTTGATCAAACTAATGATCTTCTAGATGGGATTGATTATTTTCTCTGGAGCAGCATCCGTTCGAATGAATATCTTGATCTACTCCTTGATAATTGTACGTTGACATTCCCTTCATATATATATATTGCACCAGTAATCAATCACACACTACCTATGTTGTCGATATATATATGTATATACGTAGGGTTTTTTATAGTAATTATGTATTTTTTTCCTTGATTTTATTGATAATGCCAAGAATTATTAATGAGGGCATGCAATAAGACAAGGCATCGCCAGAATACAGACAAGGTGGAGCGTGTGACCCACTTTGGAGGAACAGTTGATTAGGAGCCGTGGAACTGGTCACTTTCGATGATGGCGGATAGCACTATCGATCGGGGAAGGCTGTGCGGGCACATTAAATTGGAATTCCCTCGACCACTCTCACGGGATAGCACGCAGGAAGTGACCGGTCGGGATTGATCTAAACCGACTGTCGATCGCCCTACTACATGTGGAGATATGTGTGCGTGTATATCTCGGGATGATCTTCAACGAGCTCGCCGGAGATGACCATGATCTTCGACGAAGTTCATCAACCAAAATGGTCTATGGCGTGCTGCCATACGGTCAAGAAAAGCCCGCGATTGCGATGAAGCAAAAGTGAAGCAGAGGTGCAACTTAACGTTGTCGTACACGGAATGATTCGTGGTGATGGGGCACCGTACCATCACCATGCGTCGAGTTTCTTGAAACTGATGTGATTGCCATTTGAAAACCTAATTGATCCTCTTCCCCTTTTGAAAGAAATCATACCTTCAATCATCCGGGCTTGAATTCCCTACCCAACAGAACCACGATCTAATTAGTTCTAATTAAAACTCGAAAATTATGTAAATCCCCCGGGAGAAAATGGTTCGGGGTCTTTTCAGCACGATATTCACTTCCCTGCCCAACAGTTGATGAAGATTTCGGAACTGTCGATTAAAGGAATGATTAAAAACACCTTTCCATGGATATTAGACTTTTAGCACCATGACCAATGGTGATGTTGATGGCCTATCAGACACCAATTGATCTAGTCATGTCGAGATATTAGTATCCGAATCATATTTGTACAATGAGGGGGAGATAAAAAGACTCCACGATGTTGATTTGATAACTCCCCATCTACATGCCCTCTTAATGAGTGGTTCTAGCGCGCACAGTATCATTGAAGCACATCGAACTGTATCAATCTATTCGAACACAGTGCATAGGACAATGCTATCGGAAGGTCACATTCGAAAAAATGGGCAATCAAAAGTGAAGGATATTGCATTTTGGTGCAGTAGACACTAATACGGGTCCGTCCACAGATCTGCAAATCGTGCATGCCATGCCATGTGTCTTTCATATGTGCTAGGGAAAATGATATATATATAAAGAGAATACATATCTTTACTTATAATAATTGAATAAGGGATTTTTAATTTAATTTTTTAAAAACAATATACCATTTCATAATCTTGGCCTCTCAATTATTCGCTTTCTTCGGGTAAAGGTCTAGACTTTTTCAGAGCAGACAACCTTTGCCTTAATGTGTGGGCTTTGCTTTCCAATTTTGCTTTCTTCTTATTTTCATTTTTTCCCCATAAAATGGAAGAAAAATTATGAATTTCCTCTTCACCAAATCCTGTCTCCATGTCCTTAGGCCTTTGCTTCTTGTCTTCTCTCTCTCTCTCTCTCTCTAATGATCTTTCCTTTTTCTAAGAAATGTTATATTCTCATGTTTATTTAAATAAAATAAAACTTAGGCTCGATGGGTGGTAACTCGCTAGTAAACTAACAACATGCAGTAGGTTAAGTTTAGGATTCAAATTTCTCCAGATCAATATCTGAAGTTTAATTGGCAGGTCTCAGACTGTACAATACATCACCCGATAGATTAGTCGGTTATTACCGTGTCAAATATCACCAATATAAAAAAAAAAAAAGAATGAATGGAACGTCAAGATTTTCTAGTGGTTCTTAAATCTATGCTCCTCTACAACCAAAGCCATTTGAGTATCTTTTTTTTTTAATTCATTAGTTAGAACTTATTCGGTTTGGAATTAACTTGAGTATTTTGTATAATTGTTGACATCTGAGATTGCATGTAGTCAATATATTCAATTTCAAATAGGTTAAGAGGTTAAATAGTATTATTATATTTATGTTTTTTTTATTTGTATGAAGTAAAACTCGTTCAAATTATCAACATATGATATTTGCGTATTCATCCAACTAGCCTTGAAGTTCGTATCTATTTAATCCCACGTCCCGATTTCCATGACATTGAGATGTTCATATAGGAAGGTAAATCTCAAAGTTCGAAGGGTGGATGCAAGAAGATTTCGATATAAACCGATGGGTATTCAGAAGCCATTGAGCCATAACTAATTTTATTCAATCTAGGTGGTCGGCCCATCTAGGCGGTAGAGCGCTCTCGACATAGATTCTTCCTATTCACAAGACTCGAATCCGACTTCTTACTTAAAAAGAAGAGATGTATGCATAAAAATTAATACGATCTTAAATATGGGCTAGCATAATTACCCTTAATTAGTTTATGATAAGTTTGTTTTCACCTGTTTTGACAATATTTATTTATTTATTAAATTTATGCAGTAATCCGGTCAAAGTTAGCAATTAATACAATGAGATTTCTTGAATCCTCAATCCTTCTTTAATCCATTCCCTCCGTTTCTCTTATTCTAAACAATATATCGGATTATCTCATTTATTTATTTAATTAGTATAAATTCTTATATTATATTCCCAAAAAGAAAAAAAAATCCAAAAATATTATTGCTGACCGGTTGATTTAATTAATTCAATTTTATAAATAAATTAAAATTCATAATCACCAAAGTTTTATCTTTAATTACCCATTTTGGGGGAGATGCTATGTTATCCTGATTATTGAGCCCTATGAATAGTAATGCCGGTTGGCATGGCGAGCAAGCAGAGGAAAAGATCCTCTCTCTCTCTCTCTCTCTCTCTCTCTCAACGTGTCTGCTTTCTCTCTCTTCCATGGTGGTTGAACTGCTGTCGCTATTCTCAGTCTCACACTCCTCTCCTCCTCCTCCTCCTCCTCCATTAAACAATCCTTTTTCCTTCAACGTGTCTCATGTGTACTCTCTCCGCCGCATGATTAGAGTCTTACATTGAAGTCGCATTCAAGGGAAGGGAAGGCCGTCTCCCCCGCTCCGTCGCCGTCGAGTCTCGCCGGGGATGCTCCTACTCCTTGTTGCCACCTGAGACCCCTTTCTGCCCTCACCGCGCCCCACCACCCCACAACCAAAACCTCACGATGGATCTAGAGGCCGAAGCTTACCAGGAGGATCAAGCCAAGGTAGGAGCTCTGAAATGCGGCTGCCAGGCCGAGTGGGCGTTTGGTTTCAGCAATTTGGGTGTGACTCTGTTTGATTAGATGGTGTCTGATTCTATGGATGTTTCTTCTGCTGCAGAGAGCAGTGTCCTGGAGGACCGTCCTGACTCTTGCATACCAGAGCCTCGGCATCGTGTACGGTGATCTGAGCACTTCGCCGCTGTACGTGTACAAGTCGACATTCGCGGAGGATATTCAGCACTCGGAGACGAATGAGGAGATTTTCGGGGTCCTGTCCTTCGTGTTCTGGACGCTGACCTTGGTTCCGCTTCTCAAGTACGTGTTTATCGTGCTCAAGGCGGACGATAATGGTGAGGGAGGGACTTTTGCCCTCTACTCGCTGCTCTGTCGGCACGCCCGGGTCAACCCGCTGCCTAGTTGCCAGCTCGCGGATGAGGATCTCTCGGAGTACAAGAAGGATGCGATGCGGATGTCCCCCACTGGGACGAGCTTCAGTTCGAGGTTGAAGTCCACTCTAGAGAGGCACAAGGTTTTGCAGAGGTTTTTGCTCGTTCTGGCTTTGATTGGGACTTGCATGGTGATCGGCGATGGGGTCCTCACACCGTCCATCTCTGGTGAGACTCACATTTCCTGGTCAATTTCATATCATCAGCTTATCTCGGCTCTCTGTTTATTTGCTGGTAGTCTACTGTCAATTCTCAAAACCTAAACTTGATTGATTTATTTTCAGAAATGGATCTAATCGTTATCAATTTCGGGTCAACTTACTGTGCCATTCTGTATAGGCGATTCCTTACTGGTCTATGAACCGATCAATTCCTGCTATCGGTCAATAGGAGATTGTGACCGGTGGTTCTTTTCCGATTTCATTTTCTTGAGTCGTCTAAATTTGGCAATTATTGAAGGCCTTCCTCTGCAACCCTTTCTATCTTATCCAGTCTTTTCCCTCTAGCTTTTGTTGGGTAATTTTGGTTTTATCGGAGGCTATAAACTTCATGATACATCTATTTTTCTTTCCCGAGATTTCGGCTCATGGAAGATATAATCATGGTGTGGATTGGAAAGAATTATGCATCAGTTTGGAATGGTCACTAATAAAATTGCTCTTTCCTGGCGTAGTTTTCTCTGCAGTTTCTGGCCTTGAACTTTCCATGTCAAGAGAGCAGCATAAGTGTAAGTTCTCTTCTTGAACTACTTCCTTGATGCTTCAGGAAGGTCCCAATTCGGATAAAATAATTCAGATTGAGGGTGTAGCTTGTAATTCCACCTTCTGATGTTCTGATGATTTTTTGCAGATGTGGAGGTGCCAGTTGCCTGTGTCATATTGATTGGCTTGTTTGCACTTCAACATTATGGCACCCACAAGATCGGTTTCTTGTTTGCGCCTGTGGTTATACTGTGGCTTTTGTGCATCAGTACTATTGGCCTATATAATATCTTTCATTGGAATACTCATGTGTACCAAGCACTCTCTCCATATTACATGTACAAATTCCTGAGGAAAACTCAGAGAGGAGGTTGGATGTCCTTGGGAGGCATTTTACTTTGTATAACAGGTAGGCTTCAGCAGGTTGTTGCTAGTCTTGTTTCTAAAGTAGCAGTATTCTGTTCTGACTTTTGATTACAAGAGAAAAGGGACTGATTTCTAAGTAATTTTAAAAAAAAATGTCAGGTTCAGAAGCCATGTTTGCCGACCTTGGGCATTTCTCTCAGCTGTCTATCCAGGTATATACTTCTATTGCTAACTGTTAATTCACTTAAAAGGTAATTCCAATTTCATGTTTTTTACCTGTGACATCCTAGTACAGTGCTTAATGGAAGCTTCTAACGTGCAGATAGCATTCACCTCTTTTGTTTATCCTTCATTGATCCTTGCCTACATGGGTCAGGCTGCGTATCTGTCTAAGCATCACTTGATGGACAGTGACTACCAAGTTGGTTTTTATGTTTCTGTGCCAGGTCAGTAGTTTGATCCTGCAATGAAATCATGCATTTGTTCAGAAATTTTTATGATTTCATCTAATCAAGATTGTCCTTTGATTCATTAATCATAGAAAATTTAAGATGGCCTGTCCTAGCCATTGCCATACTTGCTGCTGTTGTGGGAAGTCAAGCCATCATTACTGGGACATTTTCTATCATCAAACAGTGTACTGCTCTCGGCTGCTTTCCGAAAGTTAAAATAGTGCACACATCCTCCAAAATTCATGGCCAGATTTACATCCCTGAGATTAATTGGATCTTGATGCTTCTATGCTTAGCCGTCACCATTGGATTTAGAGACACTAAACGCATGGGCAATGCATCAGGTACCTAATTCACATTCCCTATGGCAGCTGGAGAGTAGTGTGTCATCTTTAGTGGGTTGTTATGTTTATCCTCTATGCCATGTTTGGGTTGAGGGAAATGAAGTATGCTGGATACGTATATGACAGTTGTTCTGTCTAACATTTTCATTCCTTGCACTAAACATCACCTTTATGATATTGATATTCGGTTATGTGGAGCAGGTTTGGCGGTTATTACAGTTATGCTTGTCACCACCTGCTTAATGTCTCTGGTCATCGTCCTGTGCTGGAACAAAAGCATCCTCCTAGCTGTTGGCTTTGTATTCTTATTTGGAACGATTGAAGCACTCTACTTCTCTGCCTCTCTCGTGAAGTTCCTTGAGGGGGCATGGGTCCCAATTGCTCTTGCTTTCATCTTCCTCATCATCATGTGTGTCTGGCACTATGGGACACTAAAGAAGTACGAATACGAAGTCCATAACAAGGTCTCTATAAATTGGCTCCTGGGCCTGGGTCCCAACCTTGGGATTGTCCGGGTCCACGGAATTGGGTTGGTCCACACCGAGCTTGTCTCTGGGATTCCTGCGATCTTCTCCCACTTCATGACAAACCTCCCAGCATTCCACCAGGTCCTGGTGTTCCTCTGTATCAAGTCTGTCCCAGTTCCACATGTCAAGCCCAAAGAACGGTTCCTTCTGGGTCGGATTGGGCCGAGGGAGTTCCGAATTTATCGATGCATTGTCCGATATGGATACAGAGACTTCCACAAGGATGATATGGAGTTTGAGAAGGATCTCGTTTGTAGTATAGCAGAGTTCATACGATCAGGAAATCCTGGGTATAACGGCGGAGATGTTGGCCTAAAGGATGAGGAGACAATGACAGTTGTGGGGACCTGTCGGACACAGGCGGATGGGATTCAGATGAGTGAGGTTGATGTTGAGAAGAAGGGGGAATCCCCCGGCACTTCTGAGCTGAGGGAGATAGAACTACATTCACCACCAACAGTGACGTCGAGGAGGAAGAAGAGGGTGAGGTTCATCGTCCCGGAGAGCCCGAAGATCGAAGTGGACGCTCAGGATGAGCTTCGGGAGCTGATGGACGCTCGGGATGCGGGAGTGGCATACATATTGGGGCATTCGTACGTGAGGGCGAAGCAGGGGTCCAGCCTTTTCAGGAGGGTTGTTATTAATGTAGGGTATGATTTCTTGAGGAGAAATTGTAGGGCGCCAGCTTACGAGCTCAGCATGCCTCACGCATCTACAATAGAGGTAGGCATGGTCTACCCTATCTGAATCTTTTTGGCTGCACATATCATAGAGCACTTGTAAATGTGTTGATACAATGTTTTTGAGATAGAAATGAAATGTGATAGCAAGAGAAGGCAAAGAAATAGTTACACAAGTACGAACACATTCCATGTCTCGGTTATTCGATCCGTCTGGATTCTTTAGTTTGACAGATCAAGGTTCGCATTCTCCGGCGGTAAGAATTTCTGTGGTGAAAATCAGAGAGAGACCCGATGGTCATCATCTGGGAAAAACTCTTAACGCCTTTCGCCTAGCAATCTCAGAGGAGTTAGGGCCACCCAGGTTAGAGGAAGGACATACGACTCATACGCACCGGACATGGAACGCATATTGGCCAAATTGTATGATCTCTCCCTCGAATTTCAGTCGGTTTTTGGACCTGAAAAGAGGAACGTGATGGAAACCGGACCCGACCTGAGAAGAATTGGATTGCTGGAAGTCGTTCAAGGGAACTTCAATGGAGAACATCGGGTCGGTTGGCAGTAAATGTTCAAATCGAGCAACCGAGCAGAACTTACTCTCCCAAGTGATGGCCGAGTAAAACCTGCAATCGCTAGCTCGTCTTGCTTAGTTAATGGGATTTGTGGCTAAGACGATTTCTTTGTCTGGCATATCCAGAGTAATCTTGGACCGAAACCAACTCGTACCATTTCTTAATCTCCACTCGCCATCCGCCCAGTGGATCTTACTTAGAACCTCCATTCTGCAAGCAAGGGTCACTCTCTCGGGCAAATCGAATTACACAAAGATATCGATATGCGACTTAAAATTAAAGCAAACACATTCGCTGATCAGAAGATCAGTTTGCACTATCGTAAGACCAGTAGATCACTACTTCAATATGACTTCCTATCAACCAAAGAAAAGCTTCATCTCCTTTTAACTAATCCGGAACTGCTGCTACCTGAGGAAGAGGAACCTTTCAGCTGCACCACTGTGCCACTGGTTCCTTGGAAGGCCAACATGTTTGCTCGTATCATATGATCTAACTTATCCTTCGGATCAGACAAGATTTCTCCCTGATCTTCATTGCTGTCGTCCAATAAGTTGGGATTTCCTTCAAAAGTAATCAGTCCCTTCAGCTGATCATCATAGAGCTGTGAGCACGGCGACCTCCCTATATCATTATTATCTCTATTGTTGGAATCGAGTGGAGATGAAGACTCGTTGCATTGAGTAGGCTCTTGCATATTGCAGATTCTAAACACGAGGGAAAGGTGAGAAGCACTCAACATGATGAGCCTTCCTAGAAGCTGGAAGAGGGGCAATCTAGCAATCCCGTTTATACTGCCGGAGAAATGTGCTCGCTTCTCCAGATTGATTAGGCAGTGCCTCCATGTCCCGCTGAAAGAGAGGCTGTTGGAGCCTTCCTGTCTATTAAATTTGAGTCATATATAAGTAATGGAAAGCATCCATAAGTGAAACAAAAGTAAAAAAAATAAACACAGACACAAGATGTAAAAGTAGGAGGGACATACATGAGGAAAGATGTAAGGGCGAATTATAATCCCAATGACTAAGCCAAGGAAACATGAGAGGCACAACCCCAGAGCCCAAATGGAAGCTGCACCAAGCACTGGCGGAAAGCAAAGGTAAATATCAATCTCTTTCTTTAAGTAGAATTTAGCAAATTAGAACTCAGAAAAATGATATTATCTGACGATGATTGAATGAGCTCAGCTCATCTGATACAATACGATTGTTCATCTCTACAATTTTTCAGGCCAAATTCCATGCTTTTGCATTAAATGCTGATCATCATAATAATATCCGACTAGTTCAACAAGTTAGTACATGACTATATAGGACATATTCAATAAGACAATGTAAGAAGCTGAAAGCACAGAGAGTCACCAGATGGAGAGCCATCATTCTTGCCACAGTCCTCCTCCTTAAGGACAACTTGACGAATTAATTGATTACCATGGTCTGCAATCAGCAGAGAACAACTCTCGGGGATGAAAGATAGCTCGAAATCACTGGAAAATGAAGCATTACGACCTGGTCCATCACCACGGCCTGTCTCCTGGGAGTAACCCCCAGCAATCGTCTTGACACCTAGACACAAATTTGACAGTTAAAAAAGTATCTAATATAGCATCATCAAAGGCAGCCAAATGCAACCAATATGTGATTCTTTTCTAGCACGAGGTTAGGGTTCCAAGAGCTCGTGAATGGTACCTGAAGCAGTGATCTTACGAATGGCATGATTGCGCCTATCAGCAACATAGATGTTTCCCTTGAGATCGACAGCAAAGTTTCGAGGTTGATTGAACTGGGCAGAGGTCAGTTGCCCATCCAAGTACCCAGCAAACCCGTCTCCTGACAACCTCTTAATCTCTATATCTACATGGTCCTCAACCATTGACCGATACACAAAATCAGCAATATTAAAGAAAGGGTAATGTCCGTAGACCACCTTATCATTTCGAGAATTTCTCGTTCTACTCACACCAAATCACCGAGTTATTGAGCATTCAGGATTTTATATAACCCCATTGGACGATATTTCTAACAGAGATGGTGGGAACACTAAACAGGGAAGGAGAAATCATGACTTATCCGAAACTTCTACTCAGTACCGCATGATTAGAAAATGAAAAGTCAGCAGCTCTTCTACAATACGCTAAATTCAAGGCGAGCTCCTAATTTATTACCCTATGGTAAGTATAAAGACATAGTAAAGCCACGAATATAAACACGTCAAGTTAAGAAGATTAAGAGGAGGCGAAAGTGTAGTGTCTGTGTATGTACCTCCGGAGATGGGAGGTGATACTGAGTAGAAAGCACTGCCGACCGAGTCAAGAATGATCAACTTGGACGATCCGCGCATGGCCGGCAGGACCGAGTGAGGGTTGATGCCGAGCTTGTGGCCGTCGAACACCGTCGTAACAACGTACCCCTCTTCAAGCAGGACACGATCGGCGGAGGAGGCCGATGAGACTGAAACAAGCCAGAAAGGGAAAGGCGAGGTTTTGACGGAGATTTCAGCCAGTGATCTCTGAAGAGAGACGACTAGGGAGGGAGTAAATCAGGAATGATCGAGGGATCGGGTTACGTACCGTGGCCGGAAAGGAGCAGCTGAGACGAGATGAGCAACAGAGCGACCGAAGAGAAGAAGCCAAGCGCAGCCATCGATGATCAATGAAGCTCAATCTCACACAAACTCGCCCTGCTCAGTGTCAAGTGATCTTATGCTGCTGAAGGCACCTTCATCGGGAAGTAGCTTCGAAGGGAAGCTTATCTTTCCGATATTTTATATTTTTACCCCAAAGTTTAACTAATATCCATTTCGAACCCTAAAGTTTGTGTTTATTTTTTACCATTAGTATATCGAGAGAAACTCTTAATACTCTCACTACTTAAAGTTATCCAACAATTTCAATTAACCCACCACCGCTGCCAATTGGCCCTTCGAAACTCAAAGGCTCGTGCGAGAGAGAAGCAGCCGGCGATACTGTTGGGGAAAATTGGAGATGGCTCCATACAATTAATTGAGATGAAGGGAAGAGAGAGAGAGAACACAACCATGTACGTCCACTGGCAAAGCTCCGGCGTAGCTCCGTCCATATTCGCAGCGACAAGTTACAAGAGATTAAAAGACATCCTCTGCTTCCCCAAACCCTATTACACCCCCTTTTAACGAAGTCTCCGGGTCTAATTCAAATATTCAATTCTCCTAATCCATGTGGGTAATACAAGAAATCTCTGACAGTCGAGATTACATCCCAAATCGAGAGTAGACCTACCAATTCACCGGGTCTCTTGGCGGAAACTGCCTTCAAAGAATCAAGTCAAATCAAGAATATGTATCTTCTCAACCCCCAACAATCTCCCACTCGATGATGTAGCATTCATGATCGCGCTAACGTGGAATCTTGCCAACAGGCCAAATGTCACGTTGCTCTAACTCCAGGAGCTATCTTCTCCTGAATTTCCTTCGTCGAATGATCATCACGCCAACAGTTCTTCGCACACTGAGCAATAGCTACTACCATTGCACCCGCAGTGTTGTGCCCCCGGACTCTCCTCGGTGGATATAAGCTACCCTACTGTCAGTGATGACACTAGGAGCTTGTCCATTTTCTGTGCTCCATCAATATCGGGAAATATTTTAGAAGCTGATTGAATGGGGAACAGATTACTCAAATTTTCACTATCCTGCAACTTGAAACTTAGCAGAATATTCTCGAACAAGATCTTGCTATTCTTCCTCCCTATTTGTGTCTTCATCTTGAGAACTTGATCTTCAATTCCCTTGTCCTTTGCTTGACAATTCCCGACAGCAGCAAAGACTCAAATTGCCCAAATTGACTTCCAGGCACGATTATCATGTCATCAAATGATTTGTTAAGTCAATGTCTCCTCATCAATAATAACTTTCAAACACGTTATCCCAATCATTTGGCTAAAATTGTATGCAATAGAACTATATAATTTGTATCCATTTAGACCATAGCCAAGAATACACCTACTCTCCTCAGAACATGTCAATATAGATCCACCTCCTCTTGAAAAAGCAATCCATGAAAGAAACATAATCATGAGCAAGGACATCATCATTCTAGCAGCAATCAGGAGAATAACTTGTATAAACCACGCACCAAATATCTTGCTCACTAGATTTTCTAGATTTAGACATTGTGTCACAAAGAAGAGATTTTTTTCAAGCAGTATCTCATCATCACATTCATCCATCCGCCTGTAACAACCACACCGGATCTGAATAGGATCTAACTTCAAACTAAAATCACCATCTTCTTTTACTAAGGTCTCACCTCTTAGTCAATACATGCCTCCAACAAGTTCTCCTTTTACCACGGCCACGATTCCGTTCACTACTTTCAATTCACCCGTTTTTGCGATGGTCTTAATTCAAACCTTTTTTCACAGACTCCCCCAAGGCAAGAAGACTTCTTCGAAGTGCAGGAATATTTTGGACATCGAACAAGGTGCACACACAACCATCAAACACCTTGATCTGTATGTCTCCCACCCCAGCTACTTGACAGTCAGTATTGTCACCCTTTTAGAACACACCTTCATTGCACGGCCTACACGTCTGGAACACTCCATTCGAGGAGGAGTCATGCGGAATGATGCACCTGAATCAAGAATCCCTTGCTCTAATGTTTCTGACTTTTTCTCTGTCAACATATATACTTCATCTTCGTACACAGAATTAGTCACCCCTTGCTCTCAAAGTCATCTAAACTCAAGTCTTCCTCACCATCTTCCTCCTTGAATGTACATTCTCGTCTCAAGTGACCTGGTTTCCCGCATTCCTACCACCTTACTTTTTTTCTTCCTTCCCCTTGACTTCGATCTTAACTTCTGCTCTGAACTGCGGCCTTTTTCCCTAGATCTTCCCCTTGTCGCCGACACATCGCCACTAGAAGGAAGAGCTAATTTTCTTCTCACCTCATCATTGAGTTGTGATGCCACCACATAATCCATATCAAAAGTAGTCACATGAGTGAGATTCATGATCAAGTTATCTTAAAATCCCAGTATGGAATAAAGTAAAATACGTACTGAAATTCTCTTTTGTTTGACTTTAACATCAAGGGCTGCCAAATTACTAATTAGAGAATTGAACCCGTTAAGGAGCTCTTATATCAATGACCCATCTACCATCTTCAGGTCTGTCACCTTAGGAACATCTTGTTTGTCAATGATTTACCCTCGTAGATAGCATTTAGCTTCTCCACACCCCCTTTGCAGCTACATCGGTCTCAACGTTGAACAACACCAAATCTTGCAAATGAAGAAGCAAATATGCCAGCGTAAGCCATCTCTAACAGCTTCTTATCCGCACCCAAGAGAGCAACCGCGCATCCATTCTTGACAAGCACCGCATGCATCTTCAACTTCCACAAGGCAGAGTTGGTCCCATCAAACCGCTGTATCTGGAATCCGGTCACACATCTTCCAGCCATTACGATCGAAGCAGCATGAGCACAATTTCTCTACACGAACCTCACTCTAATACCACTCGTAAGGTTCCCAAGCTCCGGTACCACTTGTTTGGCTGGGAGCCTAACATATATCAATTCTATACACCAATACGTGTATCATTCAGCAGCATGAGCTCGCACCGACTTAGATGATAATACTTGTTAGCAATCAATATCATTTTTTCGCCTAGGCTATTCCTTGACAGCAGAAGGGTTCGCCTAGGCTATTCCTTGACAGCACAAGGGTTCAGTCGGTTCAGGCTTGGCTTCATCAACACATTTTCAAAAGCATCATCCAGTTATCCCGATGGAGCTATTGGTCGTCCATCCATCCAGACGTTGCATTGGAGAGTCCCACTCGGGATCTCTCTAGCTCGCCTAAGGCAAAACATTGGTAAGCCATATGTATCGCCATATTTTATGACTTCAAAATTGCCTTAATCACCCTTCCTTCTACATATTTAAAAGGAAGAAATCGAAATCCGTACAACTTTAAGATACATACGCTAAATCTAGTGTATATATGGACTGTGTTACGTACATAATATATACATATATATATATAGGTCAAGTTATCATCATAAAACATGAAAATTTTCGAACAAAGACATAGCGATGGATCGAAGAAGAAGATCGTCTGTATTCTTGAAAAGATGCCTTGAAGGGATATGTATAGCTCTTTCGCTTTATAAAGATCACAAGTAAGCACCCAATTGAGCTACGCTTATAGCTTATAATATATAACCCAAAGCATCCTCGACACATGGAAAGGACCGCTCAACAGGTGTTGTCCACTTCGGAAACCACTAGCGCGGTTCTGTCCTCGAAGATTAATGCGTATCTAGATGAAGAGATCACGCTCTTAGACCTTTTAAAGACTCCGTGATCGATCTCGAAACGTGAAATTGTATTGCGCCGTGCATGGTACATCTATACATTCGACATCTACTGCCGATATGAAATAACCCAACTGATGAAAAGATTCTAATTTGAAGCAAATATGTATATATTTATTGAATCATTCCGATCCATAATCGCAGTTATACAGACAAAATGCATAATCAACAAAGGCCGCATAGCACATATATAAACGTATACATACGTATATATATATATATCATAAGTTTTAAGCACCAACTATGTGGCATATACCATCAACTAAGTTCATGTGGGCGGTAAATCTTGTAGAGAGCTTGTAAAACTTTGGCTTGCAACCTCAACTGCAAGATGTAATCAGCCGTCATCGAGAAGAGCAGCTCGGGCCTCAGTCCCGCGCCTCCCGGGATTAGCCTCTGCAGCTTCCTCATCTTCATCTGGATTGACCGATGTGCTGCTGCCCTCCTCCAACCCTGCCGACGACTCCTCTTGCTTGATCTCGTAGCGATCTTACTCAATCTTCTGCAACGTATAAGTGAGAACTCCATTTATTATAGAGAGGTGTCAGGTATCTGCTTCTTTTTCCTTTCGGTGAGCCGTGTCAACGGGGGAGACGGAAGGAGACACAGCAGCTAGCTGCAGAGGAAGGAGGAGGAGAAGAGAGGAGAGGGCTAAAGGGTCTCGGCGTGTGTTGTCTGTGGAGCTCTGTGGAGAGGAGAGCGGGAGGAAGAAGGGGGGCTATAAATGATGAGACAAGGGGCACCGAGCTTGGAGAGTACGGCCATGTGAGCCGTGCCCACGCTGTCTTTTGTCCTATTTGCCGAGAAAGGGTGAGAGATAGATTGGAGGACGTGAGGAGAATTACAGACAAAACGAAGCAGAGGAATAGGATCCTCTTTCTGCAAGCATTTACGTTTGTAATATAATTTTGACTTTGCGAGCGAAAGCCGAAATGCACGCTGAAGAAGATAGTATTTTCTTCGCACGCCGGGGTTGGTTCGCGGCCCATGTGAGTCTGACGGCAATCTCGCACGCTCGCTCGAGCTAGCCCACCGACTGGCTCCCGCTACGCTTACAGTGGCTGCTGTCCTCGTAAATCCCCCAATCCTTAGTTCCTTACAGTGACGCGGGAAGGGCCCCCCCCTCATGCATGTATGTCATCAGATCCTGCCTCCTCCGCGTAGGGAGGCACTGATCCGACGGCTGTAAACCCGTCTGCGACGTTGGCCCACCAACACATGCGCTGTGCTGCTGGGCCGGGGAAAACGGGATTAAGTGCGGAGGAAATTTTTTTCGAAAGATGGAGTAGGTGTGATGTTGTATTAATTAAAAAATTATAAATTTAATTTTTTAATAAGATGTATTCTATTATATATATTTTTTATTTTTAAACATATAAATATATTATATAATTGATTTTTATATTATCTTATTTTTTAACTACAATTAAAAATATATCATTTGAGTCTCATCAATAAATTTTTTTATAAATTCATCATTGTATTTATATATAAATTTCCTCCTCTTTCCATATGCATTCTGAGTCTTTTTTTTTTTATCATAATTAAAGAGTCGGAAAGGACTTGGTGGGAGACAGGCCCGTGGCGTTGTTGGCCGTCCAACTCCAACCACGTTCTGGGAAGCAGATCTTGAACGCCCTGGGCCCCTGCCCTGGCAAGTCGGGAATGAATCACAACCGTTCATTTCCTCCAACGGTAGCGGAAACGGCGGTAAATTGTGATTTGACCTGTCTCTCCGTTCTTTCTTCTCCGATGCCCATTCAAAATTAACAAGACGACGAGAAATAAGGTTTTATATAATATTCTTGTTATTATTTTAATAATTAAAGAATTTTAATTTTAATATTTTATTTATATATTTTAGACACATAAAAATTTATCCTATCTTTGTATTAGATCCATTATACTATTTCCCTATCTCATTTCTCTTTATTTTTCCTTTTAATTTTCACTTGATATGATCATATTAAATCTATTTTTAGCTAATACATCACATTAATCATCAAATTTATACTAACAGGAGAATTTTTTATGGTTCATCATCCTCCCATTAATTCATTTTTATCCCTTTTAAATTCATAAGTTTATCTTTATAGTCAAGAAATTATTTTTTTTTCATTGCTTGTTATGAGATGGGACCATTTAAAATTTTCCACAAAAGGCATGGGCGGTTTAGTTAGGCAGACGAAGTAGCTTTGAAATGACTAATAAGATTTGCAACAAAGACCCATTAATTCTCTTTGATCAGCGCATGCATAATGACGGTTGTCACGGGGTCAATGCGGACCACCAATTTTTTCCGCACCCCGCTAGGTATTGACAGCTCCGCCTGCCAACTAGCCCTCACTCACAACCGAGGTTTGATGTCACCTGGCACACGACCACACCACAAGGAAACGAACACGAGTAATATACAAAGGGAAAACTCCACTTGTATTTACAATTGTACAAGTATGAAAAACCCTTTACAAGAGCAAATTCACTCAGCCTGTCGAGTATATGCCTCACGACCTTTGCGCCGCTTACACTCCTCACTCGACACACTCTAACCCGACACACTTCGGCGTTACAAGGGTAGACGGGACTCGCTCCCCACTTGCTGCTGAGCTACAACTTGCAGTAACAACTCTATGCTCTGCCCCTCTCGCTCTCCCTCGTATTTCCCAGCCTTCTCTAGCTGCTCTCCTGGGCTCTCTTCTCTGAGACGTCTTGAGACCTTTGTGGTTGTTCCTCCTGGTTGTTGTGTCTTGAATGAGACTGACCTCCTTTATATAGAGGAGCCTAGCAAACCCGATATGACAACTGATATATTCGAATCCCTTGATTCGCTCCATCAGGTTTCCAATCTGTCCAATCCCTCTAGGATTGTTTCCATAACAGTCCAATCCCTCTAGGATTGTTTCCAGAACTGTCCAATCCCTTTAGGATTGTTTTCATAACAGATTGATTGCCATATTCCTAGGGAAACTTTCCTCGATTGTTTGCTATCACATGATCTTCATCTTGACCATGTTCGTCCCACCTGGACAGCTTCTCGGACGCACCTGGATAGCTGCGCCCCACTTGGTTCCTGATTGATCACCAGCCGCTCCGCATATGGAAACAATCGAACCTTTCCATGTTGGTGTCAACGATCCTTATCCCGTGAGCACCGATCCTGCGCTCCACAGCATCCCGTGCACCTTCTGTGAGTAGTCGCACTCCACGCACTCGATCATCGGGTCCCGCATGATCGAGACTTCACTTGCGTGTCTGCATCTCCACTCGTCCACCGTGCACTGTCGCCGACCAGCAACACATGGCTCCTTCGATCGTCCCTGGCATGAAGTGATCAAGCGCCTCTCGATCACTCTCCGCTCATGCCTTAGCGTTCCTAGGCTGTCTAGCGATCATCCACCTTGCATTGGTCGACCAGCATCGACCCCAAGGCCATGGCACTTGCCTTCAGTCCACCAAGTCCTTGCTCCGCACCACTCCGCTTGGTTGCTCAAGCAAGTCTCCTGTCCAGCTTAGCCTCCTGACCACAAACCTTCTCTCCACGTGCCCCGCATAAGCACGTATGCGCTCCCGCAGTCCCGAGGTACGACCTGCGGTACGCATCGTTCCGGCTCATAGCTTATGGCCGTAACAGCGGTCCATTATGACAAGACGGGATGCAGGAGGCAGTCGTCAATGTCCAGAACGTTCCTTTACTTGGCTAAATTGTCATCTGGGTCAGTCGCATATCTATAGCTCTCGTGCACGCAACGGACATATCGCGGTTTAGACGGCTAATGCTCGTGAGGTCGTCAGGTGTTGCAGTGGTGGATGAGCGAGTAGGGGTCTCCTCGCACTGTTGGATGGATGGATGGATGAACGAGCGAGTGCTTACTGTTCGATCTGCAGGAACTGAAGGAACGAACCTGTGTCCCAGATGTCTGATGCTCTTTAGGGTTTTCCATGGATCAGTGGTCATGCGTTTATTTGAACTGGTCGATTTATATAGTTTTGGACGACAATATATGCTCTGTCGTCATCGTCGGCAGGCGCGGGCCATGTAACATTGTAACAAAAGAGAGACAAAACTGCCGACAGAGTTCGAAGAATTTGTGTAATACGTACGACTGGATCACCATATTCTCCACGATGACCGTGTATTCATAAAAAAATATACCGACTCCCTTGGTAATCTGAGCCGCTGGATCTCTTCTCCCGAATTTATAGAAGAGGAAACATGGGTCGGAACTCGAGTCAGCTTGGGCAGTTGAGTCGGGCCTTGATCGATGAAGACGCTACAACGAGGATTGAATGCTCTGATCGATGATGGGGAAGTACGTGCCACGTGCTATGTCCGCCATATTGCCTTTAATCCCCCTCAGTCTCACCCCTAACAGTTGTAGAAGACTATGATATACATACACGTCTACGTATTGGGCTTTAAACCTCACATTAGAGTCGTTAATTAGCCATGACCGTCTGTCATATTCAAAATAATTCCCATCATTGGCTTGGATGAGATCACTTGAATGTGGAGGGCCAACATGAATCTAAACCGACCGCATTCGGGGCTCCCATGAAATTAGGTAACTAACTGGTAAAAGAAATGTCTGTAAATAGCAGAAGGGAAGTGAGTCAAGTGACCTGACGTCGCCGAAGTTTCAGAAAGGACCAAGCAAGAGTGGCCGGCTTGCCGACGGGGAAGGGGGGGCCCAAAATCAAGGCTGTTCAGACTCATCATCCATCGTCTTCATCATTGATCAATCTGTGACAGACCAAAAGGCGATGGATCAGAGAATCAGTTGTGGGGGGGTCGCGGTGGTGGAGTTGAGTTTGCACCGGACAGCCCATACCGTGCATATGGGTTTGACAACTCATCGATCACGACCCCTCACACTTCATGCATCATCACTCTCTCACACAGACATTTGATACTCTCAGTACATTCAGATGATCACAGTAACTCGTTGACTTATGCGAACCATTACTGAAAAAGGAGACATCATTTTGAGTAATTCGATCTCTTTTCTTATGGTAAAAAAAAAAGAGAGCATATGAGTGTCATGTATCCTCTGTCCGAGTCAAGCATAGGCCCTCGAAATTCTGTCTCGACTCGGATATCCAAACTGTAAGTGCTGTCTGTACGTACAGTTTCTTCGCCAGAGATCATCGGGGCCTTCGTTTGAAAAATTTCCCCTGCTCGATCAAAAGAGAAGAACGTTGGCAGCGAATGGAATGGACCGACAAGATGGGCTGATTTCTGAGGTTTGGGCTGGGCTCTCTGCCCGAACTTTCTCCACACACACAGAGAGAGAGAGAGAACCGTTCTCCTGATGAAACAGATCTCAGCCGTTGCTTTGTGCCCACGCAACAGAATCCAATTCCTCGTCACTGTCCGTTCTACATTGCCAATACCTTGCAGCCCACGGAACAAAATCCCAATTTCAGTCAGTCCTCCATTTACGCACGTGCAGGGCGGGCCTCATCATATTTATGGGTATCTTGTGACTAAACAGCTCATTTAAAAAATAAGTTAAATATACCTAAATGCGTTGATTATATGGTAATAACAAAAAATTAATGCTCGTAGGTAATTAATATGTCTAATATGATAATAATAATAATTAATTAATTAAAATATTTATAATATAATTATATTAATAAAATTATTATAATAAAATATAATAAATTAAATTAACAACACATATTTTTAAATATGCTAAATATGTTAAATGTTAGAATTGTACATAAGTAACGAATTATATTAATTAATTTATTGTTGATTATATTGTCTAGTATTTTAAACTCTTTGACTGATTGCACCCAAAAAAAATTCTCAATGTATATATAATTTTTATTTAATTTACGAGATTATAAATTTAGTAATTTTTTAATGAGATAACTTGTATATGCTAATGTGAAATAGATGTATGTAATAAATCACAATAAATAAACTATAAAAGCCCTAGACCTCCAGATGGGAGAAGCCCATCGACCCGTCCCATATGCTATGTCGTAGGATTCTCCAAGCTTTTCACCACAGCCGCCGTTGCTCTCACTCAGCGCTCCCTCTCCTCGACAAGGCCGCTCTCTTCCATCACTTAACTGCCGGCCCACCGCCGCCAGACTCGGCGTCCTCCATGGCTGCTCACCCCAAGGATGAGGCCTACCTGAATGCGGTAATCCCGAAGCGCGTCGCCCTCTTCGAGTCCATCAAGGCTCAGCAGCTTGCTCAGAGGCAGTCTCTCCCTCACGACCCTATCAAGTGCGTCCGCCGTGCTTTTGGTTATAATGCTCTGGTAGCTAGCTCCTGATTTGCATTCAGAGCTGTATGTCGTGTTGATATGATGCGAGAACTTTGAGCTGAAACATCTGGCGATTTTTCAGACTTATCATGTCATGCTTCAAGCTTAATCTCTAGCTAAAATGGCGGTGGATTTGTTCAGATTTATAGATTTCACTTGATTACAATGAATTGTTTCTCTTAGGATTACGGTGGAAGGGCAAGTGAAGCAAGGGAAGAGGTGGGAGACCACGCCATTTGATATTGCGAAAGAGTTGCCAAAGAAGGCCTATTTGATTGCGCGGGTCAATGGAGATCTTTGGGACATGTCAAGGCCGTTGGAGGGCGACTGTGAACTGAAGATATTTGCATTTGAAGATGATGAAGGACGCGATACTTTCTGGCACTCTAGTGCCCACATCTTGGGACAGGTCTAGAATCATCTCTGATTCAGTGGAGCTTTGTATGCTTATTGTATCTTCATTTGGTTTTTGGATCATATGTCTATTGTAGGTGTAGAATCATATTACCATTATATCTTCTTTTTTTTTTTTTGGGATCATTTGGAGTCATTTCTCTAGGACTGACGATGGAGATTTGTATGCCTACAGGCGCTAGAAATGGAGTATGGTTGCAAGCTGTGCATTGGACCCTGCACCACAAGAGGAGAGGTATGATGTAGGATGGATGTGTGGACGCCTTCCCTGTTCCCAGGGCTTATTTCATTATATTTGACAATAGAAATATAGATATGATTTTGAGGCAGTCGGTGGTTAGAATCCTCAGTCTCTCTAAATTTGGCTTAGTTCAGCAGCAGAATTCTGAAGGGCTTGAGCCTGTTTAATAATCTATACCTGATAATGTGTGAGGTGCTTGGGAATGTGATTCAATTAGTCTGTTAAGTTGGTTTGTCAAGTCAGGCAAGGGACAACCCTCATTGCTTTATTGAAAATTCTTGTTATCTGCATCTCCCGATTTTCAGATATATTATGTATTTGTTTAGCAGTCATCTCTGGATCTTTTTTTTTTCTGTTATTTGCAATATCTTCATTTTCTTCTCTTGAAAATTTTCTGAAAATTGGTACAGGGTTTTTATTATGATGCCTTTTATGGTGACTTGGGCTTGAATGAAGATCACTTCAAGCAAATTGTTGCAGGAGCAAGTAAAGCTGTGGCGGTACTGATCTACTTCTGACTTTGGAATCATGACAACCAAGTTTATGATAAAACATCGGAATACATGAATTTATTACTTTAGTTCTTTTTACTAGACATATAGGATAGCTTGGCAGCTTAGTGGTGCAAAGCTAGGTATAATATATTCCACTAGTTTCTAATTGAGAGGAAATGTTATAAGAATGCAAACTTTTTACCTGGGCTTGCTAGAACACCACTTTTCAGACTATGGGAGCTGGACATCTTCTGTTTTGTTGACTCTTTTTGATGCTTTTTTTTTTGTGGGGGGTGGTTGTTGGGGGTGTTGGGGTGGTGGTAGTGGGGGTGTGGGGTGAAGTTTTTAAACGCTGCTCAATATGCCTACACTCTCAGACATGTACTTTTATAAAAAGAGTATTTTACAAATGTAAAGAAATTGATAAACTCAATTTAGACTTATAGGTTCTTACCTTGAATCTCAGGAAAGGCTAATTCTATTTATTGAGATTGTAGTTTATGAATTGCTATCTTATGATGCAGTAAAAATTTTAACTTTTTGCTCTGAATTAGTTGGTTACTGTCTTTTCTTTTTGATATTCCATATGAATGCATTGGAAATTCCTCTCACTAAATAATGCTGCTTCTTGGTTGATCGAATGATTATTGTAACTGTTACTGTTGGTTCAGGAAAGACAATCTTTTGAGCGTATTGAGGTATCAAGGGGGCAAGCACTTGATATGTTCTCTGACAATCCTTTTAAGGCAAGAAGGAGAATCATAGCTTTATTGTTTAAACCAATTCCTACATTTTTCTCATTTACATGTATATGAGTTTACCATATTTTACTCATCTCTTGTCCTCTTTCAAGGTCAGATTGAAATCATCAATGATTTGCCTGCTGACAAAACCATCACCGTCTATAGGTGTGGCCCCTTGGTTGATTTGTGCCGTGGACCTCATATTCCAAATACTTCTTATGTGAAGGCATTTAACTGCTTGAAGGTGATTTGTCATTGAAGTAATTATCCTATATTTTGAAATAATTTGCATGCTAACTGGTGGAATATGTCTTATTTTTCATGTAATTCTGTCACATCAGGCTTCTTCAGCATATTGGAGGGGTAATAAAGACCGTGAAAGTTTACAGAGGGTCTATGGGATATCTTTTCCTGATAAAAAACTTTTAAAGGTGATTGTAGATTTTGGTTGTTCTTGTACCTGTTTTTTATTCTATAAAATGCTGGCTTATTTCTATGCAACAACGAGTTTTTATTTGCATGGTATGGTGTAGAGCCCATAAATAGCTTTAGTTTATTCTTGATACAGGAATATGAACAGCTGCTGGAAGAAGCGAAGAAGTATGATCATAGATTATTGGGTACAAAACAGGAGCTCTTCTTTTGCCACCCGCTTAGGTATGTGTTTTGTCAGTTTGATCTCTTTTGCTCAATCTTGATTAAGATGCTAATAATTTTTGCTTGATCTTAATGTGATTTATAGCCCAGGAAGTTGGTTCTTCCTTCCTCATGGTGCTCGAATTTACAACAAACTTGTTGATTTTATAAAGTCACAATATAGAGAACGAGGTTACCAAGAGGTAACAAGTCTATTGGATCTAGTAATCTTGTGAAACAGAACTTTATAGGTCAGTACTTGATGTACTAACTGTTTCAGGTTCTTTCACCAAATATGTACAATATGCAACTGTGGGAAACATCTGGCCATGCTGCAAACTACAAGGAGAATATGTTTGTCTTTGAGGTGAGATTTTATATCTCTTTGAAATTATCAGCCTAGTTGTTTCAGCGGATGCTGCTCATGCTACCTTTTTTCCCCTTTGAATAATTGTGATGAGCTCCTTGTTTTTCCAATTAAGAGTGCAAGGGATTATATTCATACGTGAGAGGAAGGATAAAAAATGAACCTCAAGAACATGAATGAATGTACAGAAGACTTCTCTGTCCGATGAGATCTAGTGGCAATATAAAACTTGATATAAGTTTTGATCCTGATATTAGTGCTTGTCTCTCATCCTTTTTGTAGATTTCTTTTCATCAGTTATACTTTTTGTAGATTGAGAAGCAAGAATTTGGGTTGAAGCCAATGAATTGTCCTGGGCATTGCTTGATGTTCAAACATAGGGTTCGCTCATACAGAGGTGAGTCTGCACGAATGATAATTTTATAAAAATTGCATTCTTTGGGTTTTATTTATTCTAAGTGGAAGCGTTTTGTTAAGGATATGAAGTAGCTTTCTATAATTCTAGTAAACATACTCTGTTTGAAGCATAAATTCTCCAGGTAATGAAACTTGGCATGATTCATTATAGTAATGAAATAAGTTATTAGGGGTGAATGCTGATTATTAGCAACCATATTTAAGTCATGCCTCTTTTGTCAATTTTTCTTGACTTAAAGAGTATGCTCTCAGAAATGAAATGTCAATTAGCTGGTTGTCCTCCTCTAACACCTAGCATCCGTACTCCAATTTCATATATTACTTAAGAAACACAAGGCTAAAGTTGTCCATGTGATCTCTCCATTTCTACATAGATAAATACTGGAATATTTTTGCTCTTTTATCCCCATAATGAATGTTGTGGTAATTTCAGTTTCAGCGAAATGGCTGTGATTCCTTGAAGAAGTGCAACCAGTTTTTTCAACTTTCTGGTGCTATGCATATCATCCCTTTTCTTACCGTGAGTTTTTCTGCAGAGCTTCCTCTTAGGATTGCTGATTTTGGTGTCTTGCATCGTAATGAGGCCAGTGGTGCTCTTACTGGATTAACACGAGTCAGGAGATTTCAACAGGTATCTTTTATCATTTGCTTGATCTTTTGGGGAATTGTAGTGGATGCAACTTAACTGTGTGCTGGTTTCTGGAATCATAACTTATTGGGCTATCCATTTGAATACATGCCTTCTACCTTCTAAACTTTTAGCTTTTTTAATCCAGCACCTCAAACCTGCTTAGAGGTGTGAACTTCTTGATATTTGAAATTTGTTCTGTTTCTGCAGGATGATGCCCATATCTTTTGCAGGGAATCCCAGGTGAGAATGATCTTAGCCTGCAGTTTATGTACCTGAAGACTTCTAATATTTTCTCCTTAGTAATTCTTGGGTTCTGTACATGCAGATAAAGGACGAAGTTCGGAGTGTCTTAGAGTTTATCAGTTATGTCTACGGAATATTTGGCTTTACCTTTGATCTGAAGTTGTCCACGGTATGATATTCCCTTGTTATCTGAATCTGAAGTCCATCTGCATTACTTATATGTCAGGCATGTCTGTTATTTTAGAAGATACGATTAGTCTGATATAAAGCCACCACAGCAGCCTTCAATATTTAGATTAAGGACTTTGTAGAATCTATCCATCCTGTTGATTTCTCTGGAGCCACTGTTTATTTAAACATAAGGTTTCCATTATATCTTCATTCAAACTCTCTGGTTCTAACTGAAAATGGGTATCATCAAGTAGAATGCCGTCTCACCTTTGTGTCCTAAAGAAGCTGTATAAGCCATTATATTTCATAATTTGCTCCTTAGGGATGATTTTTAATTAAGCTTGTCTAGGCCAATTTGAGAGTGAGCCCTAATGTATAATGCCAATCACTACAATATATATTGGATGGGATTGAATTCCAAACTTCCACACTTTAGATACTTTTCTTTTGGATTTCTCTTCTTGTGACTGTAGTATGAAATCTTGGTATCTGTTCTAGTTTGTGATATTTACTTGCAGAACAATTTTTAAGGATTGTTCTAGAGTTTTTGTTAGGTTGCCTACCTGGCTGCTATTGTTTTTAGGTGAAGTCTCTGTTTGTCTACTACCGGATATAATTTCCATGTCCACTTGTACTTTTGCCTACGAAATTTTTTTCTAAGATGTTATTAACTTTAGAGGCCAGAGAAGCACCTGGGAGACTTAGCAACATGGGATAAAGCTGAAGCTGCTCTTGCAGAAGCATTAGATGAGTTTGGGCAGCCGTGGCAGGTAGCATTGTCATCCATTTCTCATATTCCAAATCTAGACAGTTTACTCTAGGCTTAAATGCTTGATATTTAACCAAATTTAGCCCTATCTAGTCTCGCATTACTAAAGTTTTTTTTTTAAAATCCTGTGTGCATTTCTTTGCTGAAGTTATGAGGTCTTGCAAATTTGTAAAATGTTAAAGAATGTGGAATCTGGCTGTCTTTCTATTTCATTTTCCTGACGCTTATATTTTCAATTGTATGTGCCAGATAAATGAGGCAGATGGTGCATTTTATGGACCAAAAATAGATATCAGTGTCTCCGATGCTCTAAAGAGGAAGTTCCAGTGTGCAACATTACAGGTTTGTAATATTGAATCTGTTCTTATTTCTACCTCATTTGCGGCTTCTTGAGTAGGTATTCCTTGCAATGTCTTAATGAATGATTACAAATGCATGTGATTGCAGTTGGATTTCCAGCTCCCTGCTCGATTTGAACTCTGTTATTCAGCCGAGGATGAAGGGAAGACAGAAGCTCCTGTAATGATACATAGAGCCATCCTAGGCTCAGTGGAACGAATGTTTGCTATATTATTGGAACATTACAAAGGGAAATGGCCATTTTGGCTCAGTCCGCGTCAAGCAATTGTTTGCCCTGTGTCAGATAAATCCCAAGCATATGCTCTGCAGGTAATTTTATTAAGCCTTTCTTTTGCTCTGGTTAATCTGTGCTGTCCATACTGACTAATGATTTTACTGTTAGCATTACCTGCCTTGTGAGGAGATCGCTAGAGATGTTTTGTCACCTTCCTCAAAGGTCATCTACTAATTATCATTTTTGTGGCTGCCTATTCGTAGGTGCGGGATAAGATTCATGGAGCTGGTTACTTCGTTGATGTTGACACAACTGACAGGAAGATTCAGAAAAAGGTGCATTCTCAGCTTGAACTCTTTGTTCTGACGGCAAACTGCTTGTCTCCTCGTAATCCATGTATTTGCTTGTGTTTGAACCAACATATGGTAATGGAGACTTCTTGAACGTTAATGTATTGAAATGTTACCCAATTAGGATACGATGGCACTTTCATGCTCCAACAGGCCTCCGTCTGCAGTTTGAGACAATGAGTCCAGACACATCCTATTAGTAGATATGATGGGTTGATATTGTGCTAATGAATGGTGCATAAGGCTGTCTTGTTCCCTGATTCTTAGTACGCTGGCTGGGGAATCATTTTCAAGTTCATATACCTTGTTGTCAGCTTGATATTTCGTCTGTTTTTAGATTAGGGTGCAGTCTCTCTATCTCAAGTCATGTTTTACCAACATCTATCAATGTTGCCATCTACCTGCAGGTTCGAGAAGCTCAGTTGGCTCAGTACAATTACATATTAGTAGTTGGCGAAGAAGAAGCAAACACTGGAAAGGTAATGACCATTTCCATTAGAGCTCAAGACTATTCATTTTGGAGGCAGATGAACAATTTCTGAAAAGTGGGAATATCCTGGTTGATTTAGTGTTCTGGAACATTTTAAATCTGTGAAGATGATGTATACTGGTGCCTGAGAACAGCCAACAGATTCATTGCCAGAATTCCACGCTCTTTCAACAATGAATGGAAGGAATCTCTTCTGCCTCTTTGAACGGTCCTTGAATTTTCCAATATGCTTGTCCTTGCAGGTCAGTGTACGGGTGAGGGACAAGGCCGATCACTCGGTCATGAGCATCGAGGACCTGCTCAAATTCTTCAAGGAAGAAATTGCTGCTTTTCATTAAGCGCACTTCGCTCCAAGAAGCCTGCTTGACACTCAAATCGTCTCTGATTTTTCCACCTCCATTTTGGAGGCATAGAGAGCAATGAGCAACTCGTTTGGCGTTAGTGGTTTCATACAAGCTGCTGAAATGAACTCGTGTTTTGTATTTGTAGTTTTACTCGCTTGCTTTATAATATGAGGTGACATTAAGACTCGAAGGATCTGTGATTGTGATATTGCATTGCTGGGTCTCTTGGTCAATGAATACTTGATTGAAGCTGAAAGATCTTCACCTGGGTATTTGGTCGAAAAGCACCGACCTCCCATCCTTCCTGCCTTGCAGATTATTCACAGCCTTCAGTAAAACGACGAAGTTGAATTCTGAAACAGGGATCATGAAATGTGCTGCTGACCCTTTTCGGTTACTAGAGAGAACAAAGGAACGATAAGAAATTCGACCGGTGAAAATTGAACCCTTACTCCTTCCCACAGGGATCCCTAACAAAATACACTACAAGGGGTCTGTTTTGCTTATCTCGATTTAGCTCTTTCCAGGGGAAGAACAAGTCCGTAATAGCCAAAATCTCTTCCCTTCACCTGCCATATTCACCTCCGGCTCGAGTCACGGCTCCACCCCTTTATCACCTCTAGCAAGATCTCATTCCATGTATCGATCGGTCCGGGCAGGCACCAGTGGACACAGTCGTTCTGGACCCGATCCTTGAGCCCACCTGCAAACGGAAAAGGGTACATATAGGGTCCTGGGTGGCCATCGGGCCTCAGCAGCGACAGCTTGGTTACATCCAGAGCCTCGAACCTCAATCCGACTATACTCCGCGCGTTCTCTTCAGCGGATTTCACCTCTTCCAGCACGATCTTCCTCATCTCTGCATCCATTCCCTCGAGCGACTTCTCGCCCTCCTCGTACGGCCTGGTCTTGTTACAGGCCCCGAACTTGTCCCAGTCACCCTCAAAGTGCGACGGCGGGAACGTCGTGAAGAAGACTTCTTTCCTCTTCCCACCACTAGCTCGGCTCCTGTCGGACACCGCCTGGAGGGTCGTCCTCACGGCCTTCCTTAGCGCGTCGTAGAACCCTATCTCACTGTAGTTCAAACCCGGGCAATAGTGGCAACCCAATGCCGAACCTCCTTCGAAGTATACACCTGAGAGCAGGAACCAGTGCCCGATGGATAGAACCAACACATCTAAGCTCCCCAAATCTGAAGCCCACCTCTCATCAACTGAGTCCAGGAAGAGTCTATTATACGCGGTCCCATTGCTAGATTTCTCTATGCCCTTCACAAGAAAAGGAGACCAATAGACGGAGATGGAGACATTCTCTCTAGGGAAATGCCATCTCCTAAACTTGTTATCCTCGCCATTCGTGTACACAAGGTTGGGGACAGAGACAGAGGATAGCATGCAGAGGAGCGACTCTAGCTGGTTCCTGGCCACGGAATCCCCAACGAAGGCAATATGTCTGCTGCTGAGAAGGCTAAGGAATGTGTCGGGATCAAACCTTGGGACAGAACACTGGCGGGGTCTCCACCTCCACCGGAGGAACTCCAGGTCCGGCCTCCCGTGTGCCATACAGTTCTGTCCGTCCTTGATCGTACCGCAGCTCGAGCCGTTATAGAGGGGCGCAACCCCTGGATCCTGTACCCACTTGCCATCGGTGTAGTCACAGCTGGATTGCGGCTCAGTCGCTCCATCTTCTGCAATATGTAACAGCATCGATATTAAAACCTAGGTGCTTGTAAAGAAGATTATCCGGTACCCTTGATCTGAATTTTGGGTACAAATGATCCCCCGGAAGCCCCAGATCGAGGAGGCTGTAAGAGGAAAAGCAAGTCAAGGTAAAAACAAAACGAAAAGAAAAACCTTTGCTTCATGGGGTGCTCGGGTATGCGAAGTCAGGATAATGGAAAACTGTCCGAAAGTTATACTGCAAGATCCGAAACGAATCCAAAACTTTTACTATAAAAAATAGCCTTAAAGTTTGTTCATTCTTTTTTTGGGGCGGTTTTATAGGTCGGAAATAGGCGCTTGGGAGACTCTGGTTGGGAACTCCAAACAACTGAGCATTTTTTCATTACAACAGTAGTGCCAGATAATATAACGAATGCAAGCACCTTCTTGAAGAGAGGGAGGAGGAGACGAGGAGGAGATGGAAGAGGAGACGAGAACGGGGGCGTAGTGAGAGAGCTGGTACGGCGCAGAAGGAGAGAAAGGTAGAGGGTAAAAGCAGAGCTGGAAAAGAGCAATGGAGGCGAGGACATATATGGCCCAAGGCAGAAGCTTCATGGTCAGTGACTGAGATGGCTGCTGCTCCTTGAATGCGCTCGTAAGTCCCATCTCCTCCCCCTCCTCCTCCTCCTCCTCCTCCTTTTTCCTCCCTCTTCTCGCGCTCTACCTTTTGCTTTGTCTTCTGTCACTCCAGCGCTGAAGTTTCGAGAACAGCTCTCCTTCCTCCTTGCTGTCGTGGTGATACCCTCCTCCTCTCGTTCTTGTTATGGTAGTACATAGTACATACAATGAGCTGGTAATGATCTGTGTTTCATTTTTCTACACCAACCCTATATGGCAGAACCTTGTAATTGTAATGGCCAGGAGGACTAATATAGACTGTCATTTTCTAGATTCACAAATCTATTATTAGCATCCAGTTCACTCAAAGATGCAGAAGTCGAACCATGAGATAGATACAGATCTTCCCATCCTCAAGGCCGTCGGTCTCTTCCCAGATCCGGTTCACAAATCTTACGATTACATTTTACAATGTTGTATATGATGATGTACCATTATATGGTATTGTATTGTCTGTATAAACAATCAAATCTACTACCATCAACCCTCATGGAAACAGTAATAAGTTGCCTAATCTTGGAGATTGAGGTGGGGAGGTTAACCATTAATTTGGTATTTGCCAGCTGTGAAAGTGACAATCGTTGACTTGCTTCGTTCACCAAGTCAGGCGGCTCTCCGGTCTCCTTCCTACCTCTACCTGCTCGCTCCGCTTCCCTCTCTCTTGATATTATCATCACTAATTAATGATTAAATGATGAGAAAGGGATTGATACAGCAAAATAATTCACGATCTAATAATTATAAAATTACATATTTAATTTTTATAGTAAAAATTTATATACTCATTTATTTTTTATTTTTTTATCTTATTTTAAATTTATAAATCTCTTATATATTTAAAAGAAATTATCACAGTTATAACAATTATAATATATTAATCCATCATTCGTGTGGGTTACTTATTTTGGTACCTAATATAATTTGTTTTGAATTGTTAAAAATACTCATAAATTTACCTTAATAAGATTATATTTTTCTTTATTTTTAAATATAATAAGTACCTTAAAATTAATAAATTTTAAATAATTTAAATTCGCGTTACATATTTTATTGCGGTGTAAACTTTTATGACTCTTTCCTTCAATCAAATCCATTGAATAGTTACTTCTTGTTGGCAGCAACCGTCAACATCAGTTAGTCCTTTTGGTCAATTAAACGAGTCAGTGCAAATGACTGAACAGCTCAACTATGTTGTCGGCTCTACTTTATTTAAAATTTTAGAAAATTAAATATTTAATACTAGATATTTTTTGTGGTGAAGGGTGATGGGTGGCTTGGAAGACTTATAATTTGGGCCGAGCCTAAGGCCCACTAGGCCCATTTAAATTACCCATAAATTTGGTTGATGGATGAGCAAATGCTCCTCAAGGCCCATTAAACTGACCCATCATGTCAGTGAAGTCACAGTCATGGCCCCCCAGCCGACTGAGCGCCGACTGAAGATAACATTGTTTACCGAAACACTCAGTCAGGTCCAAGATTAGCAATCAGAGAGGCTTTTGATTGAAAGGGACAACATGAGCAGAGGGAGCAAGTGGAAATAGGGAATGTTGTCAAATGAATCTCCCCCAGTTTCTCATATGTTTAAGCGTTATAAGACCTCTGTACAGTTGGTTACAACAGATAACTGGACAGAGAAGCTTATTTGATGATAACTAACACGTACTAAACTTAGCATTAAGACAGATCACAAACTAGTTTGGCGGTTTGCTGCATGCCAAGATTCCCAGTCCCGATCCAGGTAGCTTTGAGCCCACAAAACCGCTGCTCGTGCTGCAAAAGCCGCCCCAGGTAAATTCTCGTCCTTGAGAGCAAGCATCATATCAGTGAAAGGCTCCAGCAATAAAGTCCCAGGCCCTCCATACTCGTCGTGCAAGAATTTGCTAAATATCTGAATCCCAGCAGTGAATACAGTATCCAGTTGAGCATTGGGTAAAATACAGTTTACTTTTAGCGCAAAAATGAAGCAGCTTCTAGTCACACTGATCATCATGGCTAAAGAAATAGCTTGTAAAGGCCAAACATTGGCCAAAAGCAGGGACCATCTCATGACCCGTCTGCAATTTAATGCTTATCTAATTGTCGTCAGGTCAGGATTTGGGACGCAATTATCCAGCCATTTTATTTGGGTCAATCAGGTCCTATCACTTTAGGAATGATGAGCAGTTCAAAAATGACCGCTAGAATCAGATCTTTTATCAGGCAGATGAACAAGAAAATAGTTTGGTTATTGCTCTAAACTACCTATTTTAATATTTGGCCACCATAGTCGCGAATGTCCAAAGAGTTGTAGATTATTTCTTCAACTAATTACAGTGCAAGCACCAAAAGCATACAATTTCAAATGTGAAGTTCCTTATAGTCCGTGTTTTCTTGATTTGGGGTATTGAACTTTTCCAAATGTATCACTATAAGATGTAGAATGACATTGAATGAGCTCAAGTATGACTTTTACATAAGAGGAGATTGGACAAATTCCAAAACCATGTGACCTTAAAAGAAATCATTTATTTACTTTCAGTGACGCATTTTCTCGAATATATATTCGACTGTGCTGTCACTCCGTCCAAAATCTATATACATCATAAGATCATACGGTCAAACGAAAAACTTCACTAGAAATGAAACCGAGTAAGAAAACTGAACGTTAACAACTGGATAACGTCGATGAACAGAAGAACCTATACCCGAGTGCTTAAAAGGGACACAGCCGACTAATCAGAGGATTTTGCTAGAATTACCTGGGAACAGACATCTACGACTGCATTAAGATCGTCCCCAAATGTCTCACTCTCTTCACAGAGTTTTCTCCTAAGCTCAGTCTCGAACTTCTTAGTTTCCTGCTCCATCCACACCACGTAAGCTACGAAAGTACAAATGAAACGAAAGACCCCCGTATAGAACTAGGACAGTGGGTTCACGGTGGAAAGCTTACTGATTCAGCAAATTCGGGAACCGGGTCAGGGTAAACATATTTTTGAGATGACGCCGTATCACTGAGGGCTGCTCCTGCGAAAGTGTTTGTACTGGAGACGTTGTCAGAGCGGGGAAGACATAACAAGACGGGAAAGCCGGCACGGCCTGCCCAGCTTCGGGTCGCAAAGTTGGGTCTTTTGGCGGTGGCGGGAAGAGGTGCGAAGAATGGATGAGGAGAGTGGACAACGGCCATGCCGCATCAGTTAGCCTGGCCGGCTGTCAGAAGAGTTGTGTTTGGGAGGAGGGGATGAGACAAGATTGATGTTCACAATTTCATTTGGGCCGACAAATACGTTGGGCCGACCATCAGCCCACTCAATTGGGCTTTGGTAGGGAGCAAGACAGCCCATTTTACTTCCGTTCATCCTTCGCGGTGAATAATTTTTTCACATCTTGCGATCACGAGATACCTAAAACTGTGTTTTTTTTTAATTTATGAAATTCAAATATGAGATCTAAGTTTAAGGATAAAAGAAATTTAACCATCCAAACTAATCTACTTTGTGCTCAGTGGATTTAAGCTGCCTGTCACCTGATAATTTCTGCTGGGCTTTATCATAATGGTAAAGATCTTATGTGGATCTGTTCTGTGGTTCAACCTAGTCATGGTTTTGTCTGAAACTGTTTGATTTACATTTCGGTTCGGGCTCTCTTTTGGGTCCGGATTCGAGAGGTTACATCCCACCAGGTCTATATTGCATTTGTGTAGCCACTCATGTAAAAAATTCTGCATTCAATCTTGTGTGAATCTGTTTAAGCACTTGAAACTGCAAGAAGAAGCGGGACAACTCAAGATCAAGAACTTCAGCCAGTGCAGCTTGTGCTTTCACACAGTCGTGTTCCCAAATGCACGCAATATTTTACACAACAGAAGCATGAGCATGAACATAAACATCACCCGTGATCATGGTGTGACGGTAGTAGTCTCAGGGGCACTTGGTGCGGTTCCCATGGGTGGTCATGTCGGTGTAGCATTTACCGCAGAGCTCCCTGTTGCCGGATGTGCCAGGAGGGACGCACTTGCAGCGGAAGCAGCAGGTTCCACACGCCCTCATGCACAGGTTCGGCCTCGAGTGGAGGCTGCACCGCCCCTTGCACAGCCCTCCACAGTCTGTAATCATAATGTAATTGTGAAGTTCGTGTCAATTCTACATGAAGCCTGAAAAGGCAGGGAAAGATCATCGCAAGTGAAGTACGAGAAGAAGAACATACCCAGGAGTGGCAAGAGCCTCCTGTTAGCTCCCTTCACCACCACGACCACCTGCAGATGCAACAGAAACAACCACTCGCATCTCTGAGTCTCGATGGAGGACTAACCCAATAAGACAAAACTCTAAGCACATCAGTTAGCTCAAGTGCCTAAGTAGTGTGTATACACAAATATATGCATATACGTGCCGTCTCGAGGGGCAGTAAACGAGTTACATTGTGCTCCCAGTCTGCAGTATCGGAACTTCCGCTGCGAGTACTCTTGATGTCTGAAGAAACCTGCAGCCATACCGTTCAGTCTTATGAGCCACGTACAGTCAACGAGATTTGCGATCTCTCCGAGTTCTTGAGCTAACGGTGGATCTATCGTCTACTCATGGCCATACGATGATCGTCTGTGATTGCATACAGAGTTATGTATATGAATACGTACCTGAGTAGGGCAGAAGAGTGAGATGGAAACCATGAGGAGAAGAAGATTGACACGGAACCTCATTAGAGCCATCCCTCTTACCGAAGTGGAACAGTCGATCAGAGGACGCTGAGCAGAGAGGTTCGAGGTCCAGAGGGCATGTGCCCCTTACATGTCTCTATATAGGGCTGTCCTCTACCAAAATGACCAAATTGGGCATTAATCTTCCATTCAGCTGCAGGTGAGGCAATGGGTACAGCCTGGGAACTGGTGAAACTATTGGTCACTTAAAAAAATTAACTCTCAAACAACCAATCAATTAGATTCTCTAGATTCCAATTGCACTTGGATTTAAGAGAGAAGGGGAGGATGAGAGGAAAAATGGGATATAAAATCCCAACCAATTCACATTGACTCATCAGGACCCATATTCAATTCCCTAGTTTATAAAGTGAACAAGGTGGGTGGGATTAGCATGGAACATGAGGGCACAGGGAAAAGCTCCATTCCATATGCTTGTCAGGGCGCCGAAGGGAAAAATAATTCAAGTTGGAGAAAGCTTTTTATAAAGAAATTGAACAATGATAGCGGGAGAGAATGGGGCAGTGCCTTTCCATCTGTAGTCCACCATGAAATCGAAAATTCAGTCTGGGACGACACTGCTCACAGTCGGAGACTGAACGATCGATGACCGTGATACTGTGCGTGTACACGAATGGCATGCGCAGCGAAACCCTAATTTATGCTCAGAGCAACGGGGTTGACCGCATGAATTCACTGTCGAATGGTGATGCAGCGCAGGCCGGCAGCTGAAATCGCTTGGTCAGTCCGCAGACAGACAATGGCAGTCGCATTGCATGCTCTGTTCTGCACATACGAAAAGAGAAGCATTTATGAAAAAGGAACCCGACAGGTTGGTGATGTAACCTGTTTCTTTAATGTTGGGCCAGAAGATGTTGGGCCCGGTTCATCATGGGTCCAACTAAATAGGTGTGGGCCCACATCCGTGGTAACCCCCACGAACTCACTCGTCGCGACACAGTCCGTGGGAGTCGTAGTTAAAGTTAAGGAGCGCTCTCCACTTGGGATCAGGAGATCTGTATCTAGCTTTCTATTATTCTTGTTCCCCCCTTTAGTTTCCACTCTGTGGGCCAAGAGACCTCATTCGTGACATGAATTTTCTTTGGTCACATTGACATCTCAATACGGATGAGGCGATTTGGGCCTTTTATGTGGGCAGGGCCGAATAAATTCAACGGCCACTACCGGTTTCTAGGGGGTGAAGCCAGGGTTGCTCATAATGAACTGAAGAACCCAACCGAACCGCGAACCGAACCGAAAAAAATGGTTTGGGATGAACCGGCTCTCAAATAATACTATTCTTTTAAGGCGAAGTGGTGCGTTAGTTACTAAATTTAAAAGGTTTGGTTAACCGATCCGAACCACCGAACCATATTTTTTAAAAAATTAAAAAATAATTAGATAGATGTTATTTTATCGTTATATAGCATGTTTTCGATCACTTCATACTAAATTTCGTTCTAAGTAGGTCTATTGATTTTAATATTGTATATTTAATTTATCTTTAATTTGAATTTGCAAGATTTTATTTTTTTGTTGTTTTTATGTTTCCTTCTTCACTTTCTTGTGTTTCGATGCGGTTCTTATTTGCTTTTGGTTTAATTTATATTCAATATGTCAATTTTTAAATATTTTTTAAAAAATAGTTCGAATCGATTCTAAATAATTCAGTTCAATAACTATGTAATAGTTATGGTTTTTGGATATAATACATGAACCGAACCGAATCATGAGCAACCCTAGGTGAAGCTGAACCACAATTAAATTACGAATAAAAATTCTACAGTTTTTTTTTGGAATAAATAAAAATAACACATTCTCTAAAAGATATCGTAAATAGCAATACCATATGATCATGCTAGCCAGGTCCATGCTCTTATATTATCTGAGAAAATTAATTATCACGTGTGAAATATAACTTTTTCCAGTATTATTATAATTATATTCTTTTTTTTTTTGCGCGATCACATTATTGAGCCCTTTTTTTTTGGTATTTTCGACGGGGACAGAATTTAAAATTGTTCTTCCACAACCATGATATTTCTATGAACATTCAGAATTAGTGTGTAAGACTAAGGCATATACATTATGGGGTTGTAAATAAATGAGAAAATATTAAATAATTGTAAGATGGATGGCCTATACGATATCACATGTGAGGACTCAATCGTGAGCAGAGACAAGAAGAAATGCGTTGATTAATTAGAAAAACAGAACGAGAGAAGGAGAAGTTTTGAATCAAATGGAAGAAGAAAAGTATAATTAAATTGTCGATATCATTTACATATATATAAAGATTTGAAAATTATGGACGATACTTTGCATAATTTTGTATCGTAAAATTATTCTTCATGAAGAATTTTCTTCATACATATTATTTGAACATGAAATATAGTGAAGGAATAAAACGTTAAATGAACTTAATCAGTTGGTATATTTGGTACGATCCATTAAGAAAAATAAAAAAATGGTCAAGTTGGTTATGCCACTAATTAATTATGTGTGGAATTTGCATCAGTACTATTACATATAATATATAGTTAATTTATTACTGTGAAAATTTCAATCATGAAAGATTTAGGAAGATATCGCGATCGAAGAAGGCCCTTTTCTAATTTTATAATATTAAAATAAATAAATAAGGAAAAAAATCTCTTCTTTCCTTGCTATGTGTCAACTAATATCTAATATATGAAGATTTATTTATTTATTTATTGTGTAGGAGGCCACAAGCCTAACAAATCATAGGAGAATAAAAGATGAGGAAATAGAATATATAATTTTTTATTATTAGATGAGAGTAGTGTTATAAAGTGTATTTTATTAATATATGTTTAGTTTTTTTTCTGGGTACCAAACTCTTATTATTATAATCTCTCTCCTAGTCATCATATTTTAGATGGCAACAAGAAGTCATCTTTGGTGTCCCTTTGGTTCACTGCATCATCTTCCACTCAAATTTCAAATGAAATATAATAGAGAATATATATATATATATATATATACACACAGTCAAACGTAAGGAGCTTGGCCGAAGCTCGGAATGCACAGTTTACATGTACAGCACAGCACTCAAAAAATACAGGTAGCATACGAGTGTTTCCCACTCATGCTTTGGTATTTGCCTGTTTCACGAGAACAATGGCAGTCGTGCTCGTTCCAGATTCGCCATCCCAAACGGCCAGCTGCAATAGATTGAATCCACTAAGCAAAGCTTCTTTTCGTAAGATGATCAAATGATCATCGAAACTGCTAGTACAATCCAGAGAAGAAACGTAATACTAACAATATATTGTTATCTGCTTTGTATCATGCCTAAATGAATATGTTACTTGTGGAGCTAACAGAATATGCTACTGCATCATATGTTTGTTTGCAAGCAAAGACCTAACTGAAGGTCCAGAGATTTACAGCTCTCCTTTGAAGGGACGGTTGGGCCATTAGCTCCAGATTGTCTGCTTTGATTCAGGGAGAATGAATGCGGGCTGCTGTTTTGCAGAAGAGAGATGTTGTTCGAGGGCGGAGAGTGCCACATGCTCGGGTTTGAGTACCCTGTGGACCCATAGCTGACCGTGCCATAGTCCCGATTGCATGGATGGAAGCTGATCTGTCTAGATCCTTCATACATCATGATTCCATTGGTACCTTCGTAGGGCTGAAGGTGGTAATAGTAGCTGAGGCTGGCTTTTCGGGCCTGAAGCTGAAGCCTCTTCTTCTTCATCCTCTCCTTCTTGTGCGCGTTCTGGTGACCCCCCAGTGCCTGAGAGTTCGAAAAGTCCTTGAAGCAGTACTCACACTCAAACTTCTTCTTGTGGTCAGGCTCGGTGCTCGAGCTCGAGCTCGAGCTCTTACTACTGTTACTCTTGGGAGTTTTGTCATTCTCAGCTAGCATGGGTGAGATGGCAGAGTGAGATGAATTCACTCTCTCATGATCTCCTTCCACGAGATTAATCTTGCTCGGGTTCAGCTCGAACCCGAACAATCTCAGCTTCTCCCTTCGATCCCCTGACATCAGAAGACAGATCTGATTATTCGGTATTGCTGAGATATCTGGGCACATGTCCTGGTTAGAGGCTCCTCTTCCTTTTATAGGAAACACCAGATGGTTTTCCCACAAAGCTTTGCATCTAAAACAGGAATTATCATGAATATTTTTAATGATCTACTCCATGAACAGCGTCAATGTACCGAGTGGGAAATACAAAAAATGGCATAAACGAAAAGTCAGATCATAAATATATATTGTCATGAATAAATAAACAATGGTGCAAAAACTAAAGTTTCCTGTATTATATAGGTAACACCCACTTGATTCGTCCTCCTTCGAAAAGGGATTAGTGTGGTTTATCAGGTAGTGAAATTCATCATCTGCAAGCACTTTAAATAATAAAAGCATACAACCACTTGCCATTGAAATATGAAACACATGCAGTGCAGATACAAATGAGTATTTTATTCCATAAAAGTATATAATATGGCATGTCAGTCAAAGAAGACTGGGAATTTAATCACCTGAGAAGAGTCTTTATTACTCCGACACTTCTCCGCCAGTTGAATATGTTGATGGTTTAAGGTTGAGTGGTTGATGACTCGTTGGCTGGATCTTTTCCTTTTTAAAATACTACAATATAATTCAGTTTGTTATTTGCCTAAGGAAGTATATCTTGGGTCTAAACTTGCCATATAAGCTTTTTCAAGGAAGCCTATACTTATCCAAATCCATGGGTTTTCTTGTGAAGAATCTCTCTTCACCAAAAATTACCTGAGTAATATAAGAAGGAACAAATAGAGAGAGGAGAGAGTGGGAGTGGAGAGTTGTATATAACAAGTGGAAGAAAGCAAATTTTATTCTCGTGGGTGCCCAGTCCCATTCACTACAGCACTCCAACTAATGTAACTGTGATGCTTGAAATTCCATTATGAAGCTTCCCTTCTATCTATCTCAACCCAGACACAATTTTATAATGCCTTATAATTCGTCTATCTTGACCATGCTTTGGGGGAATGGCTGTTATAATAATAGTGCTTAATCTATCAATCTTGGATGAACTACAAGGAATAGAAGAAGTGGGATATGAGGTAAGCATGTAAGGAAAAGGCCCTTCATGAGATCTTGGGCAAATCTTCTTAAAGCAGGCAAAACCTATACGATATTCCCATAAGCATTTGTTTTCAGGTGAAGCAAGTCATCAGCTGATATTATTCCATGGGTAATCTATGGCATCTGTGTTGGACAGTCGCTCCAATTGGGCCCCACATTTAGTTGTTTTGGAGGCATGCAAGATAACTATATATATATATATATATATAAATCTTAGGAAAAGAAATTAACTTAATACAATTATATTACTTTCGATTTAACACTTACATAATCATATTTTGGTTCTCATTAATGGGACTTCCAGCATATCTGCCTATATCCCTTTTCCTCCATACTTCTTCCAGGTCACGGGCATCCCTTTAAACAAGGAAAAAGAAGATTAGATTTGTCCAGAATATATATGTATATATATTTGTCTCAAGTTAAATCTTTCCTTGGTGGACTCTTTCCACCAATAGATCTCTCATGTTCATCTATTCCACCTCATATTCCTCCTTTTTCCAGGTCTAATCAGCTAGCCAGTCATGGCTTTTACATGACGAGAAGAAGTCCAAATAGGCAGGCTATCATCCAAATAAAGCTTTACTTCACTGTCACAAAGTGTGAACATATCAGGACTTGATTGGACTATGGCCCCATGTCCAGAAATTTCTTCGGTTTTGGCCTGTCTCTGCAAAATCATTCCCAACGTTAAAAACAAAGGACCAGATGTGGTCCCCGTGATCCGCCTAATGAAAACACAAATTACCAGGTGGTCTTAGAGTGTCTCATGACATAATGAGGGCGTATCCTTGTTTTAACCAGATTTCTCAGAACCAAACAAATTATCTTTAATGACTGGGCTAGTCCATAACGGCCGTCATCTCTGCTGCTAAAAATGAACAGATAGAATGGTTTTAGCTGTTCAATTGTACGAACTGCCCTTTCAAGACTCCCGCAGCATTCAAAAATTGGAAGTGTTATCTATCTAATAAAACTTCTAGGGAAGGATCACCTAAAGGTCTTCGCTTATTAACCTTAGCTTTGTAAAATTTTCCCGGGACCCGCATAGATTTCTCTCTTTTTCATCCTCTCATTAAATGCGTAGCTTCTTTAATGATAGAGGCCAAAACCAAAGAAGCACTTTATACCAAATGGGATGCCAAAATTGACTTTTAAGGCAAAGGGTTTTGTAGAGACAGTGTTTGAGTTGATGTAGATAATCATCCAAGAACTAACAAGTGATGCTATGACGGATACCTATCAAGGAGTTAGTTCAGTGCGAGTTCTACTGACAGCTCAACTCCCTCCTCTTTCTGTAAGAATCTCGTGGTTGGCACCCGCCTGAATCACAGTATTTCCGATTATATTGTGAGGCCTCTCTGCATGAAAAATTAATAAGGCTAAGTTGCTCGTGCTTACCTAGTAGTATCATGCGATGCCCTCCGTGCAAAGAAGACAAAGTGCAGAGACCAGATCTGTCACTGTTACTACTGCTGCAAAGCCATGCCGCCTACCATCCACCGTCCAAACCTGGGAGGGAAATGTTACTTTAACCCATCACCGTTCATAGCAGACAAAAACAAGATCATTAGCAAAACTGGTAGCACATCACTAAGGATGCCACTGATAGGGCATGTTTGAAACCAGTCGAAGTACTCACTGACCCACCAAGATTTTATTCCATTTGTTTATTGACACTTTCAAGAGAAATAATAACATGTGATTGAACATGAAGAGGCTGCCGAGGTAGTGCAAAGCAGGAAACTTCCTATCTCCAATCATTCAGCGTAGAGATTTGATTTTTCAATGGAACTGTGACGCCAAAACCAAGAGGTTATTTTGATTCAAAATACAACGAAGCAGCAGGAAGATTTCCATGAATTTCACCTTTTCAATGTGAGCGACAACTGCAGTATCATCCATTGGATGCCTCCTTGACACTTCCAGGAACTCATCTGAAGATGTCAACCTCAGGGCTCACATCATCACCAACCCATAAAAGCAAACATAAAAAGCCGCCAAGATAGAGACACTGTGCTCATTAGCATGTGAATGAATAGGTAACATGGACATGCCAAAATCATGACAGATCCTTCAAATATAGCTAAACGGGCCTTTTTTTTTTACTTCAGAAATTACTTATAATTCATGTCCAAATGAGTCCCCGAATGCATGCCGCTTCAGCAAACATGTTCGTGCCGCCAAAACGCAATGGGAGACCCAAATCAGCACGGAGCTGCATCGGAGCAGATGGCATGAGCTTCATTCAGGGAGGATCTCTGCTTCGTGGCAAACGCACCGCACACAAAAACATATAGGACTCAAACTCAGCATTAGATAACTTATCAATACTACATTTTGGTCCCATAACATCTAAAAGTAGGACATGATTGCATGGCTCCCATCTCAACTAGCCCACCGAATCCGAAGACAATACTGATAATTTTCCGTCCCATCATGTTCCTGCCTGTGAAAGAGGTGGTCAACTCAGGTCGAACCTCAGGCAATTTGACCAATTAAGATAAATTCCAGGCATTGGATGAACAGTTACGAATCGAAAAGCACCCAAAAAATTGATCATGAAATCGACTGTCGGCTCCAGCTCGAAGATGCCAACAGATGCAGGCTTCTCTGATTCCTCCGAGTCCGAGCATTTAGTTCAACACAAGTTTCACCTTCATATCAGCAAGCAAAACAAAACCTGGAAGATGAAAAAGGAAGATTGAAAGGAATCGCCACGAGAAGAGAATAGTGCGAGCTCTAACGAAGAAAGACGAGCTTACCAGAAGAGAGAGACTGCTCTGGCTCCGTTCCATGCACAAACTCGACCGTGACAGCTCAGAGTCTCCGTCTCCTCTTCCCCGGAGAACGTCGTCACTTATTACTGTTGAAGATGGGCCTGGGCTCGAGATGCCAGGCCCAGGCCTGCAAAACTGTATTTCACTCAACTTCGTTTCGCATATTTACCAATTTGCCACTTTTTTCACATATTCGAAAACTGCCAGTGATTTCATAATCTCTGTGCTTGAACTCACCATCTGCTATCTGCCCATTATTGATGTCATTTCACAATGTTGTCTTTCAAACCCAGGATCAATGTATGAGTTTTCCACCATATATATTACTTGAGTATTTATAAATTCATATTCTGCATGCGTAATTCGCATTTTTATATCGAATAATATCATGAGAAAATATGTTGGAAACCTTTTTGCAATATGATATATGTATATGTGCATAGATATATAGAACCTAACTGGCAATATGTGGTGCAAAAATGCTTATGCGGAGCTTGGTGTTCGTTGGTTTATGAATAGTGTCTCGCCGCACGAAAGGATATGTGTGTATATATATGTATATGTATAACTTTGTATCGTCTGGAAAACATACATGCAGCATAAGTATATAGATCAATATCATGATCAGCACTTTCTCTTGCAGGACAGATCGATTGATATACATGTGTATATGTAATAGATTGTGTATATGTATTGAGTGCACTGTTTGCAACAAAATATGTATTGATATGACTGTGATTTCCCCGCGAGTCGTCTTGATGCATGATCCGTTCATTTACGGGATCCTCTCCTTGAAAACTAGGCTCGTGAAAGAAGCATCAAACCCTAGCTAGATTTGCATGGTCAGAGGGAAAATGAAATATTAATTGCAGGTGAGGGAATTATAATATCAATAGGACGACGAACAAAGTGGGGAGACCATTGGGATAACGAAAACAGGAAACAGAATCTGCTGCTCATGAAAATTCTCAGACTCGATCGGGAGGGACAACAGCTGTTGTTGCAATACATACATACACGCAGAAATCTGAGGTTTTATTCTTCCTATATAGTCTAAAATGACAGACACACACTCAAAGATGAACACTTTCAAACAGACCATGGACATGAATCGGACAGAAAAGAAGACAAGAAATCAAAGGGACTCGTGTACGACAGGAAACTGTAACTGGGGCATAATTATATATAGATAGCCTATTATGTTGTGTACGCATACATATATATGTATCTGCTAGATCGGCAAAATATACATCGATCGGACCATGCTGCTTCGATTCCCCGGAGGAGACAAGAGAGACGTTGAGATGGCACAAGAAGAGAAAACATCAGACCCCCTTCAACCATCATTCATCATATATATATGTGTGTGATAGACCTGATTGGAAAGTTGCCGTCTGGAACTAGGGTTTCCGATGCTCTTCTTGATGCTGAGAGGAGCCATCATGAGGAACAACCCTAGCGATGCCTTCTCTTCCTTCTCCTGATTCTCTTTCTTGCAGTAGTTCTGAAACTTGAAGGAGGAGGAGGAGGAGGAGGAGGAGGAGGGTGAGCTGGTGAAAGGGTGGGTGGGATAAAGTGATCAGGGATTAATGATGAGCGGAAGAGGGTATGAGAGGACATGATGATTGCCGTGCTTCAGGGTTTTCTGTCTCGCTGTGTTTTCTCTCTTGCTTTGAATGAAGAGAATATGAGTTGGTTTCTATAATGGTATCTTGTACAAATGGAGATTTTCATCAATAAATTTCGCAATATTGTAATTACACACACATGTGCATATATAAATGCTTATCATTTATCTAACTTATCAAAAATGATTAAATTTCTAAATATACAAGAGAAAAATAAAAATTATCAATCTTTTTTAATAATGAAAAATATAATGAATTTTTTTAGTATAATTTCACACTGCCATTTTTCTTTTATGCGACAATTTATTGGGAAAAAAAAAGATTGTCCAAAGAGAAAGTAAAATAATAATAGTAATCATAATCCCTCCCCTAATAATATGAAGAAGTTGACCCCATGAAGTCATCTGAAAAAAGCTTTTTATTTTATTTGTCATTTTCTTTCTCCTTTTTTTTAATTTTTTTTGTAATTTGGGTGGCTGTTGCTTGAAGCGTTTCTAGTTATCTAACTAACAGACATTTCAATTGATCATTTTTTTTCCGGGCATGAACTCTTTTTTGGTACTTAAAAATCGGACGAATCCCTGTCATGGGCGAACCTATGACTAAACTTCAGACACGTTCGACAAATGCTCGCTGTATTTAAGATCAAGTGGGCACTATTAGCTCTTTTTTTTATGACCTTTTTTGCTTGTTTTCAAGAGTGGAATTGAATGTGGATGAAGGTGATGTCAACCCCATCTCCATTTACTTCATGCCTTTCGTAAATCGCAATGATTGTGCTTCCATTTTTGGGGGCAGACCAAAGGATTTCAATATATGAAAATTCATTCGACTTTTGGCCCATATATCAAGTCCCTCATAGTGAACCACCACCACCATCATCATCATACTTGTTGGGTACCACCAAAAATCATTACCACATTAGCCACTCCGATCCATTAGGTGGTAACACCACAATATAGAATAGGACGAAATTTCAACTACCCACATGAAAAAAAAAAAAAAATTGGGAAAACCCTACACATTTCAAATCTACTCTTTTCTTAATAGCTATTAAAAACATCAACAATATTTAAGAAGATAATGAGAAAATGAAATAAATTAAATCTTAATCATTGAAAAATCAGACCGGTTTTATGGTAAGATAGACAATCATTATATCGAACTCTACTACATTCATACAGAAGTGGGGAAGATATCAAATTCCATTGCTCTTACTCTAGATGTCGTGTAGAAGCTCGGGAGGAGATGTTGGGGCCCAAATGACAGTTCGGCCCTCACGGGTCTTCGGCTTACAAAATGGACTAACTTCTCTTCCTTCCATTTAGCCAGCCGGCCCACAACTTAAAACATATATCTTTGATAGAAGACTGCTTACACTTGGTTGGACCACCCGACTATGCTTGGTGACCCGGTCAGACAACTTGACTACACCTGTTCAGCTAACCGCACTCTGACCGACGACCATCAAGTCGGCCAACCCAGCCAGCCTACGAGCATTGGACCTCCCCTAGTAGGCCACGCAGCTGCGCTAAGATCCATCAAGGAGGCGGACCTTCCACGGAGATCCAACTCATCTCGTCATCAGGCCGTTAGCTCACTTCTGTGACCAGGACGGCATCAATCTTCTCGAGAGAAAAATACTTCACAGGAATTAACCTTCTCATCGTATTTGATCTCTCAATTCTGAAAACGATCCTCGTAGGGCGAAAAGGAAACAAAATCCAGCCGGTGTCCACCCCCCATTAATTAATAATTTTGAAATTCTCCTGACCCAAAAGCACAAATGGCGGTTTGGTCGGTCGGGATCGGGTTGTGGTGCCCTATGCCAACTGCCTTATAGATAAAATTCAGTATACCGGTTGAATACATAATTACATATGATTATATGATAACAATATGCACAAATGTCGAGCTTAAATTCGGAATTCTCATTCGGACAAGTAATAGAATTCTCTGGCACCGACACCTGCGAGTTACGACGCGCGTGCGTGCGTGTCGAAGCAGTGTTTCCCTGGGAATCTCTTTGCCGAAGATTGGGAAGCAGTGTCGGGCATCTGCCAGACTTCGATTCGACGGCGCCGGTCATTCGGTTTGACTACCGGTCAACCCCGACCAATTTTCAAACCGACCGCAGACCGAGAGATGTTGCACCGTCACCGGATCAAACATCAACTTCTCGAGACTCTGTCCTCTCCCCTGATTTGGAGATCGCATCGAAGTAGATTTCGGAATCTCTGCGCCATGGCACAGACTGTCCACCAAAATCAGTTAATTAAATTGAACAAAAAGGAACAGATAATGATGGATCGGGTAAGCTCGTGATATTGTCACTCAACGTATCGTGCTTCCTTACATCTTGTAGAACTTGTTGGCTGTATCTCTTCATGTACCTTGAGCTTTCTGTCAGTCTGCAAAATTTTTTTTCCTTTTTACATATATGGAGGAAATCCGTTTAATGCGTCAAGAATAGGGAAAAGAAGGCAGATTCACAAGATCTCTTCGACTCGGAAAGATTTGATTTTCTTTTCCAGCTCTGTAAAGAATAAAGGCAGAGAAAGCCATTGACGCCGACAAGTTACTGTTAATTAAACACTGCATCTCGCCTTCTCTCTCCCTCTCATCAATCTTTCAGGGCATATATATATATATGTACATATATTTATAAAGCAGAGGTAGAGCCACCCCGAACGAGACGGCTCGGCTCTGGTATATCAAAGAACAGCAGTACCCTCTGATGGCGAGAAGCGAATCGTTTTCCCGCTGGTGGCGGTCGGAGAGCGCTGATGGGTTTGAATTGCCTCTGTCTGATTCGGAGGAGGCCCACGTCCTCGCCGTTGATGACAGCCTCGTGGATCGGAGGGTCATCGAGCGATTGCTAAAGATTTCATCTTGCAGAGGTTTGTTCCTGGTATTGCCCATTTCAATCCGAGAAGCCGTTCTTGATTTTTCCTCGAGTTGCCTGAAACGGGTTTGGGGTTGACGTTCCAGTGACAGCGGTTGACAGTGGAAGGAGAGCTCTGCAGGTTCTGGGTCTCGACGACGAGAAGTCCCCCGTTGATTTTCATGTGAGTGCAAGCTTGAAAACAGTTTCCTTATGATCCGGCAGCTCATTGCACGATTGAATTCTGTTATTGAGCTGAAAGTACGCATCCATGAACAGAGCTTGAAGGTGGATATGATAATCACAGACTACTGCATGCCGGGAATGACCGGATACGAGCTGCTCAAGAAAGTCAAGGTGACTGAAAGCTTTCCATCAACTGCCATTTCTCATCTTTAAATTCCTTTTTTTTCCACTTAATGTTATTCCCCAACATAACTGTCATGATCAGGAATCCTCTGCTTTGAGAGAAATTCCAGTAGTGATCATGTCGTCCGAGAATGTGCTGGCGCGTATCGACAGGTAAATTTCTCTGCCTTTCTTGCCTTCTCTAATCACAGTGGCTATAAGGGGATAGGTGGAAGAGTTGCTAACCAGAACTGAAGCAAGAAACTCTTAGCCCATATCTATGTCGGGGGCAGTGCAGCTCATCTTTAACTATCCCCCTCCCTATTTGTGATGATAATGTATATTTTGCATTGATTTTTTCTTTGTTTTTTTGTAAATTGAGTATTGTATTTGCAGATGTTTGGAGGAAGGCGCGGAGGATTACATTGTCAAGCCGGTGAAGCTGTCGGACGTTAAGCGACTGAAGGACTACATGACAAGGGGCGTCTGGTTGAAGTCCGGCAAGGGTAACAATCACGAGCGGAAGCTCCACGAGAGCTCCGGTCGCCTCTACCAATCCCCACCCTCCGATACGTTATCTTTATCAGAGTCGTCGTCCTCTCCAGCACCGTCATCGCCTCTTTCAGTATCCTCATTTTCGCAGCCACTGTCGCCGTTAATGGACCCGCCGGCACCCTATTCCTCCCTCTTCCTTGGAATCCCCCACCGGACAGCTCAGAATGAATGACCAACCGCGGCTAGCCGAATCAGTCGGGTCGGGTCCAGTCCAGAGTTTTCGCTTTGTAATTTATTTTATTTGCGGGGGCAGTAAAGCAATTTGCAAGTTTTTTTATTCATATTTTGGTCCACGGAATAACCAATGTTGATGCCAAATCTTAGTATCTGAGTTATGTGCATTCACGCGGAATACTTTCCAGTATATTTCAGCACCAATGTACCAGCAGATTGATGGTGTCAATGGAATCAGTTGCTTCACAAGAAACACAGAGATAACTAGTTTTCAGTTTATCTGCTATACCAGAAACTCAATCTAGACGATGAAGTACCAAGACTTGTGCCGATCCGCTGATCCTCTAGCTGCCCAGCTGTAAGATACTACCGTTTCTCATGTGTATGCATGCTCCAATCCCCTGATCGTGAACAATCCTAGGCAGTTTGTCCAAAGACCTTCCTGAGGGCCAGGGCCATGGCACTACTATGTTCTTTTCCTTTTCCTCCGAAGAGATCTGTTTCTCGATGGCAGAACTTGCGCCTTCCTCCCGGAAAGATACCAAAGTTACTCACGGATCTCACTCTTGTATCCATCCTGTCAGTCGAACAGAATAGTATTCGCTTGAGCTCTGATAACTGTTAAGAAGCCGTGCACTTGGGACGATAAATTACCTGTCTTATGCTGCTCTTTGATTTGCTCAGACCCTGGTAGAAACTCGGCAGAGGTGTTGCTTTGAAGTTGGGATTCTTCCTCGGCCTTTGAATCTCTACTTCCTTTTCTTCCTGGTAAGGAGATGCGAATTAGTATTTCTCATTCTGATACTTCATCTTTTGAGATGGCAGCACTGTTAAAAATCAAAACACAAGATAGAGCTGCTGCGATTGATGTAACATCACCTTAGATTTCAACCGGGAACGTGTCCCCTCCTCCTTCTCGGTTGATCTTTCACCATGTTTCTTCTGGAACTGACACAAGTTTGCGAGAGAGATAGATATCAGCAAGCCAAAACAAATTTGAATACCGAAGTGACCATCTGAACAAGATTTTGTGTATGCTAAGAAACCTCCTTTCTCTTCTCTTCCCTCTCATTACTTCCTGAGCCAAAGGAAGTCGTGCCCACAGCAGCTCCAGCTCTGAGTGGCCTGTTACAGAATGATCAGTTGATTGTGAGCCTCGAAGGGAAAAGAAATTGAAAGGTGTCACTCACTTCCGCTTACCTTCCGCTGTCTTTCTGATTGGTCAGTGAAGCAGAAGCCCTTAGCTCAGTTGTTACTGAAGGAGCCTGTAGAAGTGGAGTTCATACGTTCAACTTATGTTTCTTGTAATGTGACAGATTAATTAAAATGTGCAGAGTCCGAAAAAGGGACATACTGGCTTCTGTGAGGGAGACCGTTCTTTGATGAACGACTTTGGATGCCCGACACGGTTATGGAAAGACCTGAGCGCCCTCTTCACAGTGTCCTTATCTCCCACCCTTTCCATGATAACTGATTTCCTTGTTTGGGTGATAGAAGGTGGGGGAGTAGGACTCTTCTGTGCAGCTCCCAAGCTCATGGACATGTGAAGTGACTTGGGAAACACAGTCCTCTTCTGCTCTTTTTCGGATAGGTTCTTGCTCCAGTTTAATGAAGGCATTGATCCGCTTCTCATTGGGTATTTTAATGAAGTCGGTTCCGTCCCGGTGGAATTTCCAGGCAACTTTCTTGGTGTGTTCCTATCCTCGTATCTCTTTGGATTAGCCTGTAAAATGAATTCAGAAACCGATTAATGACAGGCCAAAAACCGACAAAGTCCATGGTTGGAAACTCAACCATCACCTTTGGAGCCTTTCTCTGCAGATTCAGCTTGCGATTTTCTTCTGGAGTCTTTGGGGAGTTGCGTGTTCCAGTCTTGCAATCCTTTTTCGGTTCCTCAAGCACTTCTGGAGACCCGGTAGGAACTTCCTTCACTTCTTCCCCTGAAGAAATTCCTTCAGATTTACTCTCTTCGAGGCAATATCCTGATCTGTTTTCTTCTTTTCTTTCTTTCGGTCCATCAGGACTTCTGCAGATTTCACCTGAAACATCCTCATCCCCGGTAGCTCTTTCACCGGAATTTCGGATCTCAAAGAATTCAATCCGATGACTTACTCCATCCTCATAATGGATCAGATTCCCAGAATCAGGACGGGGCGATCTGATTGAACCGAGGTTCTCAACTTGCTTCTCCTGATTGAACGGCAACTCCGACTTCTGGGCAGCAATAATCTTCTTGTGATGGGCCTCGAAGTAGGCTTTCTTCTGGGCGACTGATCCTGCACTCGCACACTTCTCCACTTCTTCCAAGTACTTGTTAGGAGAGAAACAAGACCACCTCTCCCATGACGAAGGATTGGTCTCGAACTGGCTGAATGAGATCGATGCTTTGAGACCTACTCCTGAAGTGAAAGCAGCTTGCGCCTCCGTCTCTCCCATCTTCTCTGAACTTCTGAAAACACCAGCAGGAACCTCCATGAAAATCCCAGAAAGCTTCAAATCAACTGCAAAGACTCAAGTCTGTGAGACCACTTTGCTGAGACTTGTCAGTGAAATTGCAAAGTTTTGCGGCCGTTTCCTCTCTCACGATCAAGTCTTCCGTGGACATGAAGACAAGAGCTCAGCATGTGATGTGTCTATGTTTCTGTTCATCTTAATGTCTTCCATTATTAGCTTTGCTCTTCAAACTCCGAGACGTCTCACTCACAGACTTCGGAGGCCATTGTCTTTTTCTGTAGACCCTGAAAAATCATGGCGAAATAAATGGAGTAAGTTCAGCTGTTCGGTTGACAAGAAACGAATGTGAGCTACTGGTCATGGGTTCGAGAAAACATTAGAAGGGACTAACACCACGACAGTAAAGGTAATTTCAAATCATATATCAGTACAATGAAGAATGAATCGGAGTTGAGAATCAGGCTGGAGACACGATACTGTCCCTAGAAAGTGAAGAGGACTGGCTTGAAAATTGAAAGGCAAGAGAGACACAATAATGCCCGCCAAGGCATAATCTCCCACCGGGGCACAAAGGACTGTGTCTGATGAGAATTGAGATGAGGATAGACTCTGAGCCTCCGATGAATCAATCACCCCACGCCCCTTGTGGGCCTCGAGTTTGAATTGGCTGAACTACAATGATTTGGCATCAAAAGGATTGTAAAAACAAATCGATGAGAATACACTCTAAACATTTATTATTACGGTTAGGTCAGTGGTAACTGATAATGAGACAGAGAAGTGCAGTAACGGGTTTTGATAAATATCCTGTTTGCCTCCGTAGCAATCATAGAAAGGATACAAAAACTCCTGTTGGTGGGTTCAATTCGATCAATAAACATGTGACATCTGACCCACTTGCCATCACTATTTATAACTTGTCTTGCTTCCACTCCTCTTGTTATGCTCCTAAGCTACTCAATCACTTGCCTCACTGTGTATTTGTCTTAAATAATAAAGCTGGGGAAGGAATGTAGAATAAATACACTAAATTTCACCAAAACATCAACCTCCCAGGAGCTCTCTTACATAAAACAAACCATACATTTCAATCCAAGAACACATAGCAAAATTTTCATCTAGCCTAGACTAACCTAAGCAAAATTTTCATCCTTGCCATGGTCCTCTTGCTCAGGCATGTCACAGCACTGACCCCAACCCACTTCAAGATTACCGTGTCGATGCGGATGTGAAGTCATCCGTGTTCATGGATGAGATGCCCTGCATCGACCCGACCCTGGTGGCCGATTCTCATTTTGCAACATCAGCATTCACAAAGCCAGGGAGCACGAGCAACGGATTTGGGTTCAATGTCACACTCGCAAGCACTGCCAACCTTCCTGGCATGAACACGATGGGCTTGACCATGGCCCAGATGGACGCGCGTAGGCTTTCGAGAGCCGTCGCTTGCCTGTTCGACGATCTTGAAACCAGATCAATATCCATTTCTCAATAGTCTTTTCCATCGATAGAAGAGATATATAAGAGACGCCCAGAGGGGTGGTGCCGCCTCACTCCCACACGAGGGCCTCGGAGGTGACCGTCTGTCTCAAGGGCCACATCTGTGTGGGCTTCGTGGACACATCGAACTGCCTCTACCCATAAATCCTGAGGCCCGCGATTCATTCGTGGTCCCTAGGGGACTGATGCGCTCTACCCATACAACCCCCGACTACAGGAAACCGGCCTTGGCGGTTTCCGGGCTCAACAGCCAACGCCCGGGCACTCAAATTGCAATCAACAAGCTTGGAAAATGAAATAGCTCCGAAGTCCCTAACGCCTGAGCTTCCCAGAGAAAATGAAGACAGATCCAACAGTCAAGCTTCTGGAACTGCCTCAAGATTGAACTCGAATTCAATTACTATATCGTCACGAACGGGGTGTCGTTCAGTTTCTTCCTCTGTCTCCTTGAAGACTATCTTGATAGTGTCCCTATAATTCATGTGTATGAATTGTGCACCCGGATCGCGCAATCGGCCCTGAAGCATTTCCTCTCTGGGCCTTCGTAGACCGGGTGCAAGGTAGTACTGTCGCCATCTCAAGGAAATGGAGCTTAGTACTATCAAAATTTGACACGGCTATATATATAAAAAAATTCGTGTGTATGTCGGGATTTTCTTGTTATTTGAGATATCGGGTAGTACCAGTATGAGTAAAAAGAATTTACCGTTTCAGTACTAAAATAAATTTTCTAATAAAAATAAAATTATGAGTAAAATTTAAAAATTAATTAATTATATATAATTATATTAATAATTTTATTTAAATTAATATAAAATTTAGATGAATCATGAATTATATTATAAAGATTTATTTAATTTATTTTAAAAAAAGTTATATGTGTACACGGGCTGGTATTTTCGAATGTTCTGAGATGATAGGCCTTGCTAAACCGGTCCAAAATCATCCGACCGGCCCGAATGGGTAATTGAACTCCCTCCGCAGCTGAGTACGGCCGCCCCTCCTACGCAGCTGAGTACGGCCAGCCCCTCCTTTTAGTCGGAAAATATCTCCACCCAGAACCAAAAAAAAAAAAAAAATCTTTCTCCAGCCATGAGGACGCTTTCTAGTTCTATCCCCTCCCCTCTCCACTTCTCCTTCCGCTCTTTCAGTCTTCCTCCCTCCTCCTCCTCTGCGTCTATTGGGTTTGGCCTCCGTAAGCCGCTTCGCCGGCCACTGGTTGTTCCCCTTCCTTATCCGTCCCTCGTCTACTACCGTTCCCCGGACTCGCTCCTACCCCAGGATTCTCAGCTCTCCGACGCCGACGAGGACGAATACGAGGACGAGGACGATGAATTGGCTGCGGACGAGTACGAGGATGATGATATCTCCGGCGACCTGTCCGAGGGAGCTGAGCTCAGCGATGACGAATCCGAGATTCCCGAGGAGGTGGAGGTCGAGGCTGGTGCAAGCTCATCATTTGAGAGGCCGAAGATTCAGAGAGTCGAGAAGCTCTGCAGCGAAGTTAGAGAGTTCGGAGCTGAAATCATCGACGTGGATGAGCTCGCTTCGATTTACGACTTTCGCGTTGACAAATTCCAGGTTCAATTCCCCGTCCTAGACATTAAATTTGCCATCTCGCTGTTCAGCTGTTGGACAACATGATTAGAAGAAACAGAAATTCTTAGAGTGATTGTTATAGGCTTGCGACATATACAGCTGATGCTACTGAGCTCTTGAATCATAGATTTCTAGTCGTGGGCTTTAGACAATCTCTTGACTGGGATTCTCTATCCTTCTGGCAGCGATTGGCAATAGAAGCATTCCTTAGAGGATCCTCCGTTGTTGTTTCTGCTCCCACCAGCAGCGGAAAGACTCTAATTGCAGAAGCTGCAGCAGTTGCCACAGTTGCTAGAGGAAAGCGATTGTTCTATACGACTCCACTGAAGGCACTGTCTAATCAGAAATTTCGTGAATTTCGGTGAGCCCAAGCTTGCTTGAAACGAATGTAAAAAAAAAAAAAAGTTGAAGTTTTGGATTCTCCATACGAGATAATTCTTGAAGCGCTTGCATGTTGTGATACCAGGGAAACCTTTGGAGATAAGTATGTTGGCCTTCTAACTGGAGATAGTGCGGTCAACAAGGATGCTCAAATTGTTATCATGACGACCGAAATATTGCGGAATATGCTTTACCAGAGGTACTGCCCTTTGGCACTAGTTTCAGGTGCTTGCTTAATTAACTAATGATTAGACAGGACAGGGGAAATTAGTTTTATACCATGTAAAAATGTGATGACTTTATTTTAGGGAAGATTAACAAAATAACCACAAACTTATGGTCAATTTAAATTTTTACCACGAACTTTCAATTTTGGATAAACTGACCACAAACTTGATTAACCATCTACCACTCGTTCAACATTCCATCCAAAACCTTGACAGAAGGCCTAACAGCCGCCACCCTTAATTGAAATGACGGCAATGCCCCTCCTCCTCCTCCTCCATTTAATCCATGTTGGTTCGATGGGGGCAAAATCAATCATTTGAAAATTAAGGCATGAAGAAGAAGTGGCCAATTGCTTTGATTCGGGAATCTATGCTACAATTGAAGATGTTAGCTTCATGAAGGCCTTTCATGTAGAGTTGACGAAGAGAAGAGAATGTAAGTGGAGGCATAGATTGAGGCATTCAGTGGAAAGTGGCAGTTCAGTGTCTTTCAGCTAATGGCAATGTCATCATCGATGAGATGCCTTATTGTTGTTAACATATTGGGCTTCAACAATCTAGGAAGGAGATTTTGGAGATGATGAGATTAGAAGGTAAGTAATGCTTGGCTGTTGTTTTGCAAAAATTTTATTTTTGCAGTTTTGTTTGAATGAACATGTATATAATGTTTTTTGTCGATAGACAATGGCTACAATTTCTATGAGTGGCATGACCCGGAGAATAATTTGCATATAAGAGAAGTCCTGAAATCACTGATAAATGACAAGAGACTTCTCACTAAGCAAAACAAGCTACTGAGAGAGAATTTGGAATTTTATAGGTTGAAGTCCTGATCTTTGCACCCCTCCTAACCTATCATAACATAACAAAAATTGCATAAGTTACTATTATGGATAATGTCTTGGGCATTTTTTAAAGTTGCTTGCTGATTGCTTCTTTTGTTTAGATGTATGAGTTATATACTCCAGTGGTTGTCCTCCTCTTTTTTAAACTTGCATATGTAAATATTATATACATGAGTTAATCTCCTACCTTCTCATCTACATATTTTATGTTTTTGAATGAAAATGTCACCTAAGATTACTAGTCGAAAGTTTGTCTTCATCCTACAAAATAAAATTACACATTTAACTCGGACTATCAGGGTCAAAATAGAGCATTGCTTTAAATTTTACTATCAAATAATCTAATAAAGTCAAACTTACCTGTAGAGCTCGAGACCACCAGTAATGGAACAGCCGAGACCCACAAAAAAGCTCCCCTATCCACTTAATGGCAACAGAAGAACCACGGATTTTGCACAGCCCTTTTACCCCCATCTCTAACCCTTTCGCACCAAGGCTTCAACTCTGCCACCACCTAACAACACCCTTTGCATCAATAATCTTCCATCTAACTCGATCAAAACAGCCCTACAGCCCTAACTTCCTTTGCCGATCAATTTCCCTTTTCGCGGGATCTTTAGATGAAAGGAAGGGTATTTTTATCTTTCACCACTCACTGCATGGGCATTTAGGTCATTTATGCTATTTTTTAACGGCTGGCCTTTTGTTAAGGTTTTGGATGGAATGTTGAATGGGTGGTAGATGGTTTATCCAAATAAAAGTTTATGGTTCCTTTATCCAAAATTGAAAGTTAGTGGTAAAACTTTAAATTGATTAAAATTCATGGCTATTTTGTTAATTTTCCCTTTATTTTATACCTTCAAAAGTTGAAATTGTTGAAAAAATCATTTTATGTTTTCCTCTAGGGTTTTTTGACCATGCTAGGCACCATTTTGTAACTTGTTCATGTTCCATCTATTTGTTCTAATTATTTTCTTGCATGTGAAATTTTTAGTACCCAAATTGACTGTTAAGTGATGATGTAAGTCAATTTGTATAAGTTATCTAATAAAGGAAGGCCATCAAGCTTGTCTTTGCAAGCAGTGTTGGAATGGCTTCTACAGGGAGTGGACTTTTTCATGTTGATGCGATTGTGCTGGATGAAGTTCACTATCTAAGTGATATTTCTCGAGGAACAGTGTGGGAAGAAATAGTGAGTAGCTGAGTCTGTATAGCATTCTAATTTGGTTCCCAAGCCTTATCTCTTGCTTATATTTTGATCTTAATCTGCTCAAAATGACTGCACTCTGTAGGTTATTTATTGCCCAAAAGAAGTCCAACTTATATGTTTATCAGCTACTGTTGCAAATCCAGATGAACTAGCTGGGTGGATTGGTCAGGTACTGCCTTTCGTGCAGAGTTCCTTCTATGATACTTGAAACTGCAATTACTGATACATCAGGTTTCTGAAAATAGCTCATGCTATCATCTGGGCATGCAGTTCACGGTTCTTTATTAATTTGCTGCTTTTTTATTTATTGAAGATAATCTAATATGTTGTTTGAATGCTTGAGATCATAGTTTGAGATGTATGAAATAGTCCATGCTGGACAAGACGTATGAAATAGTCCATGCTGGACAAAATGTATGAAATAGCCAATTTTGTATTACAAGATAAATTGATATCAAGTATCTGCAACTATTCTCAATTGCAAGATAATTAGAGCTGATTGCATCTGACCTTCTTAATCCTTTTGTATTTTATTCCTCTGTATTTGTTTCTAATCTACTCCCTTTTGCAAGCATTGTCTTCATCGTTGGCTTATGAACATGCAACACCTTTTTGTCTCCTAAAATAGTCCTTTCATTTTCTTTGTTTATTAGATTCATAATAAAACAGAGTTGGTTACTTCATCAAAGCGACCAGTGCCGTTGACTTGGCATTTTTCGACAAAGAGTTCATTACTACCCCTTCTCAATGAGAAAGGAAAACGGATGAATAGGTATGCTGTTATTTTTGGTGTAAAACTTCTGTATTGACCTTCATCTATCACCCTATTGAATGAGTTATTTATCTAGTTCATGGATCATTTTAATTGAACTTATAATTCAATCACTTCAGCATTACAGCTGCAGAATGGTATAGTTCAAATCAAAATTTCTGCATATTCTTATATTTTGTGGTTCTTGATGGTTTTCCCTATGTTCCTGCTCCTTTAATTTTGTGGTTATCAAGAGAACTAGAGCTTAAATAATTATTGTCTCCCTATGTTCCCACTTCTTTAATTGTCTAGCTGTATTGATGCATAGAATTGGACACTATAATTTATGGATTGTGAAATTGCTTAGTTATAGCTTTGTCATGTGAAATGATACGGATATATTTGATTGATTTAGACAGCAGTCTGGTCTGTACTGCTTGATTCCCCTTCTAACGTTTTCTGAAGTGAGTCTTTTAAATGCTGACTCATCAGACTAATTATTTCTTTCCATCTTTACTTGCTATTCTGGAACAGGAAGCTGTCTCTTAATTATCAACAGCTTTACGTTTCTGATATTAAATTATACAAGGAAAACAGGAATAGAAGAAGAAATACCCAAAAACGTGGCAGTGAAACGAACGTCACTGGAATTGGTAGCATATCTGGACAGCCTCTCTCAAAGAATGATATAAATACAATTCGCCGTTCACAAGTAAGGCTGACTGCATTAATTACTCCCACTAGGGTACCTATGTACCTCTTCTCAATTAGTTTGTATTGTAGACTCCATATCTGGCTTGATCTGTGGAGAACTCCCATTTGAAGTGCAAACATAAGTGTATAGTTATTGTACAGGTTCCTTTAATTGTTGACACATTAAAGCAAATTGAGGAAAAGGATATGCTTCCAGCTATCTGGTTCATCTTTAGCCGAAGAGGCTGTGATGCTGCTGTCCAGTATCTTGATGGCTGCAACCTCCTTGATAGCTGTGAGATGAGTGAAGTTGAACTTGCCATAAAGCGGTTCCGCATTCTATATCCTGATGCAGTCAGGGAATCTGCTCTGAAAGGGCTAGCGAAAGGTGTTGCTGCCCATCATGCTGGATGTCTTCCTCTTTGGAAGTCATTCATCGAAGAGCTATTTCAAAGAGGTCTTGTTAAGGTTGTCTTTGCTACAGAAACACTGGCAGCTGGAATAAATATGCCTGCGAGGACAGCTGTCATCGCATCCCTCAGCAAGAGGAGTAGCAGTGGACGAATTCCACTAAGCTCGAATGAACTGCTTCAGATGGCTGGACGAGCTGGTCGTAGAGGCATTGATGAGAGAGGCCATGTTGTTCTTGTCCAAACATCTTATGAAGGTCCAGAAGAATGCTGCAAGCTCCTTTTTGCAGGAGTAGAACCTCTTGTCTCACAGTTCACTGCCTCATACGGGATGGTGCTGAATCTGTTGGCAGGCTCCAAACTTACCAGCCCTCCTAGCAAATCGGATAATGATGTTAAGACTCCCAGAGCTGGGCGGACCCTGGAGGAAGCTAGGAAGTTAGTGGAGCAGAGCTTTGGAAACTATGTCAGTAGCAATGTTATGCTTGCTGCAAAACAGGAGCTCTCAAAGATACAGCAGGAGATTGAGGTACTCACTTCTGACGTTAATGATGAAGCTATTGATAGGAAGGCTAGGAAGCTCATGTCTGCTGCTGCTTATAAAGAGATTGCAGACCTTCAGGAAGATCTAAGGACCGAGAAACGTAGAAGGAGTGAATTACGGATAGTTATGGAGCTGAAGAGAATGTCTGCCCTGAAACCTCTGCTGGAGGAGTTAGAGAATGGTCAGCTGCCCTTTCTCTGTTTGCAGTACAAGGATTCTGAAGGAGTTTTCCACTCAATCCCTGTGGCTTATTTGGGGAAAGTTGACTCACTTGATACTACAAAACTTAAGGGCATGGTCCTTGGTGATGAGGCTTTTGAGTTAAATAGAGCTGCTGAGTTGAACGATGGCATGGAACTCTCTTACCATGTGGCCCTCGGTTCAGATAACTCATGGTATTTGTTTACTGAGAAGTGGATCAAAACTGTGTATCGCACTGGCCTTCCTAATGTGGCTTTGAATCGAGGGGATGCTATGCCTCGGGAAATCATGATGACTTTACTAGATAAGAACGGCGTCCAATGGGAGAAACTCTCTGAGAGTGATTTTGGTGGTTTATGGTGCCAAGAGGGGTCTTTGGAGACATGGTCTTGGAGTCTAAATGTGCCTGTTCTCAACAGCCTCTCCGATAAGGATGAAGCTCTCCACATGTCACAGGGGTTCCACGAAGCAGTGGAATGCTACAAGGAGCAGCGGAACAGAGTTGCCCGCCTGAAGAAGAAGATCTCTCGAACGGAGGGCTTCAGAGAGTATCAGAAAGTTGTTGACTTGACCAAGTTCACAGAGGAGAAGATTAAAAGGTTGAAAATTCGGTCAAAACGATTGGTCAATCGGATAGAACAAATCGAACCATCAGGCTGGAAAGAGTTCTTACAGGTAAGCAACGTTATACACGAGATGAGGGCACTGGATGTGAACACGAATGTAATATTCCCGCTCGGGGAGACTGCGGCTGCTATAAGAGGGGAGAATGAGCTGTGGCTCGCCATGGCCCTTCGAAACAAAGTCTTACTGGATTTAAAGCCTGCCCAGCTGGCAGGGGTGTGTGCCAGCTTTGTCTCTGAGGGGATCAAAGTCCGGGCATGGAAGAACAATTGCTACATCTACGAGCCCTCCAGCATGGTGATCAGTGTGGTTGATTTCTTTGAGGAACAGAGGAGCTCCTTCATGTATCTCCAAGAGAAGCATGGGGTGACGACCCCCTGCTGTTTGGATAGCCAGTTCTCGGGATGGTGGAGGCATGGGCATCGGGGCTGACGTGGAGGGAGATGATGATGGACTGCGCAATGGACGAGGGGGATCTTGCTCGGCTCTTGAGGCGGACAATCGATCTGCTCGCACAGATCCCGAAGCTGCCCGACATCGACCCACAGTTGCAGAAAAACGCATCGGCCGCATCCAATGTGATGGACCGTCCTCCCATAAGCGAACTGGCTGGTTAATACTCAAGAAAGTAACCCAATACCTGTAAAGAGATTCTTCATTCGCCTGGTCGACAATGACGACTGATTTGATTCATCCCGCTGAGGAATTACATTCTTACGGCCAGAAATAGGTAAAAAGGTTCTTATCTACTGGATTTGCATTCACCTGTTACCATATGCAAATTGTATTTGGAATTATTACCATTTAGATGGGTGCTATCCATTTATTAATACTGGACGAGGATTGATTTAAATGTGGATACATAAGGTCGGAGAGGTCAGTTTACAGCCTAAATCGATTTTGGGCCTCGAGATGTGGTCTCCTCTGCTATGGACAATTGGGCCGGAACACTAGGCGGGGCCCATTTTGATCCCTCAACCCTGCCGCACGTCCAACGGCAGCCACACTCAAGGTACGGGAGATCTAATTAATACCTAATCGGTATGAGACTGTGGATTTTGTTCTTATTGGTAGGTAGGATTTCCAATGTATTTACCTTCTCTTCCTATTTTCAATCTTAGGCACATAGGCCTCTCCTATAACCCGAGAAATACGGGCAACAAAATTTTTTTTTTCCTGCAATTACCCAGTACATGGTACACGATGACCCTCCTCTCTGTTCTAACTCTTGAGTAATACGCTCCCCAGAACCCTCTATCTCCAACTTTTCCTTCCCCGTTGAAAAAGACAAATATTCATAGCCCTTCACATGAACATTCCAAAAGGGGGCATTTTGTGTGTTACAATGCCACACATGGGCAAAAAACACGCCGTCGGCTTTTTCAGTTCTTGTTCTTCCTAATTTATGGCAATCATTATTATGGTAATCCGGACTTTGTTTCGATCGGTGTAGCGAGCCGGCTTATCCGGTCACCGATTTTGGATTCGTGCGTTGGGACCTTTGTAATACAAAGCCCCAATACTCAAACTAAATTCGTTTGCGTTGGATTGTTCAATGAAGGTTTTTTAATATGATTCGGGAGGACAAGTAAGCACACATCAAGAAGACTGGCTACATTGACTGCGCAGAGCAAAGCTGGCCGTGGCCGTACCTTTTCTGAATGGCAAAACCTAATGCCCATTCAGCGCCAGCCTCACCGCCCAAAGCCGACAACCCCCCACCGCGCTCCCACTCACCCGCAAAATACACAAAACCGATAACCTACGAGGGTGAGAATAAAAAAATTGAACAGAAAAATACCGACACAAGAAGTTTTGTGACGTTCAATTCAACACTTTTTTTTTCTCTCTCTCTCTCTCTCCAAGTTTTATAAATAAAAACATTAACATTGAAGGATTTAAATTATAATAATCATCCATTCGAAATCAGAATTTATTTGTTGGTGGTGTGGAAAATAGAAATAAGAAGACTATCTCAATCCTCAACTTCCCCTTCCTCCTTCCTCTCTAATATACGAGAAGTTTTTCAATTCATATCCCCACAAAACATAAGCTCTCAAGCCTCTCTCTCTTGCTCTCTGGTTCTCTCTGTGCTCATTGTCGAGCAAGAAGAAGCGCGAGGTGGTGGTGGAGAAGAAGAAAGAGGAGGAGGCGGAAGGAGGAATTTTCAGCTGCTCGTTTCGGGATTTCTTCCTGTTCCCTCCTTGCTCAGTTACCTTCCTTCCTTCCTTCTCCTCGAAACATCATATCTTCGCATCTCAGCAGCACGTGCCTCCGTCGATTCCTTCTCCTCATTCCGACTTTCCGTTTCTCATGACCCTCTTGCCTTCATCTTCAAGTAATCTGATGGAATTTGCTGTTCTTTCTTTCATTCTTTTTCTTATTATTGTGTAGCGGATAATGTCAATTGCCTGTGCTCGTTGTGTTCCGCACGGTTCAAAGGCGATCAGTTCGCGGTTCCCGCCGAATTTCAGCTTCATGTTCATGTGTTGTTAGGGTCCTGCGGTTAGATCTGCTCTGTGAGGATCCGTTTCACTTCGACCGGTGGCGCACCGTCAGAGGAGTTTCGGGCTGCGATTGGACTTGGGGAGCATGATTTGGTGTTGAAGGCTGCGGCGGGAAGTGTGCTTGTACTCGTCTTGTGGTCCTGATTGTGTCGATCTTCTGAAGATGAAGCGCTCGAGAGAGGAGGTGTACATGGGCCCTAAGAGGCCTGCGGCTTCTTCTAGAGGAGAACCGTAAGTTCATCTCCCACTCCTTCACTTTCTTGTAGCGAAGCTTATCTTTTCTTCTCTCCTTGTGTTCTATGTCACGGATCACCTGTGATTAAGAACGGTTGTTTTGTGTAGAATGCGATTAGGTTATCTGATCAGGGAGTTGCTGCTGCATCTCTCTTTGGTACGGGCTTTTTATGATGGACGTTCACATCCGGATCGAGTGGTTATAATTTTCGTCCTACGCTAAGACAAGATCTTTTTTTTTCATTTTAACGACTGATTTTGAAGGGTCCTAATATGTACTATAGTAATGGATCGTCCATGATCGAAATCACTTACGCTAATTTCATGAATTGAGTTACTGATTTGTGTCTTCTGTGTGGATGGTTTTTGAAACTCTTATGTAAAATTTTTCCCCCCTCTTTCCATTTTTGTTTTTGAAGGTCCACGCAACCTCAGGCAGTAGGGAGTGGAAGTGCACAGAAGCTGACGACTAATGATGCTCTGGCATATCTTAAGGCGGTGAAAGACATTTTCGAAGACAAGAGGGAAAAGTATGATGACTTTCTTGAAGTCATGAAAGATTTTAAAGCTCAAAGGTAATGTAAATGGAATCGCTATTCACTGGATCTTAGTTTTTTATTGAATGGCTGGTTGAATTGATATTTTACTTGTATTGGGGATTGCCTTCTCAGAATTGACACTGTGGGCGTAATTGCAAGGGTGAAGGAGTTATTTAAAGGACACAGGGACCTGATACTAGGGTTTAATACCTTCCTCCCAAAAGGATATGAAATAACTCTACCTGATGACCCTCCGCAAAAAAAGCCCGTTGAATTTGAGGAAGCTATAAACTTTGTGAACAAGATCAAGGTTTGACCATCTTTGCATAGTGGACTTGATGGATGCTTTTGTATGAGACTAATTGTTGTTTCTTTATGTAGACACGTTTTCAAGGTGATGATCGTGTTTACAAATCATTTTTGGACATTCTTAATATGTACAGAAAGGAAAATAAATCGATCCACCAGGTCTACCAGGAGGTAAGCGAGTTAGTTATTAGCATTTGCAGTTTACTTTCGTCCTAAATCTCATTACTCTCAGTGAGCTTCACAAGTTATAGCCCTTTCCATATATTGATGCTTGCTTCCTTTGATTTTCAGGTTGCTGCACTTTTTAAGGACCATGCTGACCTGCTTGAGGAGTTCGGCCATTTTCTACCTGATACTTCATCAGCAACCTCTACGGTGTGTCATCCTTCTGGGAGGAGTTCTTTGCTCCGTGATAGGAGCTCTACAGTGCCCCCCATGCGGCAAATTCACGTTGACAAGGTAATCCATCTATTTATTTTTTGTTCAGAGAGAACCATCTAGTTGCCTGTTTGCTAATTGCTGACATCATGACTTGCTTTCCAGAAAGAAAGGGTTTCAGGTTTACATGCTGACCATGATGTCAGTGTAGACCGACCTGATATTGACCACGATCAAGCTCTAATGAAAGCAGACAAGGAGCCACGAAGGCGCGGTGATAGAGAGAGAGAGAGAAGAGATGATAGAGATATGAGAGATCAAGATCATGATGATCGAGACTATGAGCATTATAAGAGTAGGGACATTATGAAGCAACGCTTCCCTCACAAGAGGCAACCATTTCATTCAGGTGCTGATCAGCTGCATCAAGATGGTGGAGATGATAAGAATTGTGGAGCTCGTTCATCATATGATGATAAAACTTCTGTTAAAAGTGAGTGGTACTCTACTCCCTTTTTTTTATTAATGTATGTATTTTGATTTGCACCTCTCAATACCTCTTAATGAATGTTTTTATACACCATTCAGAAAAAAAGAGAAGAAATTAAGCTGTGATCTATCTGGATGCTCTTTCTAAATAATTGACTGTTTTACAATATATGCATACATATATTTGTTATTTACTGTGGTAATGGTTTTTATGATTAGATATGGATTCTCTTACTCATATTATTCATTGTGTTTTTTCTCACATCATGCAGATATTTATAGTAAGGAGTTTGCTTTCTTTGACAAAGTAAAGGAGAGATTACACGACAATCACCAGGAATTCTTGAAGTGTCTTCACTTTTTTAGCCAGGGAATGATCACACGGCTAGAATTGCAGAACTTGGTATGGAGCATGAACATGTTAACGTTTCTAATATTGGTGGATTCTCCAAATCTCCCTTTGGATATTTTACTAATGTAATTTGTGCCAAAGTCTAAGATCATCCGTTTTGCTAGCTAGTAGGATACTTAATGTAAAGATTATTTCTTATTGAGAGGTGGAAAAATTAAATTGAGGTTAGATTTTTTGCTTGAAATAGCAGTTTTAGCAAGAGCAGTCTGGTTTTATATCAAGGAAGTGATCATAAGATATCCCCCTGCCATTTTTCTGCATGATAAACAAGTTCATTACCATGTCACAGGTATTTATCACTCAAGTAACCCAGATTCCACATCAACATTAGTGATAAAAACCTTAAGATTAATTTGAGTGGCATGTGATCAATGAGATCCATTCTTGATTTGTGATAGCTTTTGTTGAATTTGTTTATCAAGGTTTTTCCTTTCCTTTCCTTTTCTTTTCTTTTCTTTTCTTTTCTTTTTTGAAAATATTATTTTGTTTAAGAAGACTAAGTTACAAATGGTGATGTTATTTGGGGATTTCTTACTTGCCAGGTCAGCGATCTACTTGGAAAATATCCAGATTTGATGGATGGCTTAAATGAATTTCTAGCTCGCTGTGATAACAATGGTGAGCCATTAAAACTTAAGCTGTCAGTGTAACGAGTGAAGGTAGAATCTATACTAACTTAGTTTGTGTTTTTCCATTGCAGAAGGGTTCCTTGCTGATTTTATGAGTAAGAGTATGTAAATTCAATTCTATTACTGTTGCTATTATATTAATCGTAGTTTTGGTTAAAACGGATGAGCCTTCAGCACAATAGGCCATGGGCCAGCCTTCTTGTTGAATGATATGCTGAATTTGCTCTAGCTATTCATTTGGCCCAAATTGTCACTTAGCTGTTTCTTCTGCATATCTTTTGGATGCAGGACCGTTTCCCAGATTGATAAAGTCTGAGGGTAGGGATAGAGACCTCCTGGGTTATGAAAAGGATGAGGGGTCCAAGGACTGGGAACGTGACAACCGAGAAAGAGACAGACCAGAGAGAAGTGCAGCCCTTGCAAACAAAGATCCGAGCCAAAAGATGTATACAGGGAAGTCCATCAATGAATTAGACCTCTCTAACTGCGAGAGCTGCACCCCGAGTTATCGTCTATTGCCAAAGAATGTATGCTTACATTTTTTTGGACTTCTTATTTTATTGGCAAAAAGTTGCTCTCCTGTGAGCTGAAATGTTGTTCTTTGGCCACTGTGTACTGCAGTATCCTATACCTTCTGTGAGTCAAAGAACTGAGCTTGGTGCTGAAGTTTTGAATGACCACTGGGTATCTGTTACCTCTGGTAGTGAGGACTACTCATTTAAACACATGCGGAAAAACCAATATGAAGAGAGTCTGTTTCGTTGCGAAGATGACAGGTGGGAACTGGGAATTTACTTCTGAATTTTATGTACTGACACTTCTAGAAATAGTTAAATTGATATTAAAATTGTACTTAAATTATTAAAATCTAAGGAAGTTGTAGCACTTGTTATATATTGATCTCACATCGATAATTTCTCCATTTTGTGCTTTAGGTTTGAATTGGACATGTTGTTGGAGTCTGTAAATGTTACCACTAAAAGGGTGGAAGAACTGCTCGAGAAGATTAACAATAATGTGACTAGAACTGACAGTCCAATTCATATTGAAGAACATTTGACAGGTTACAAACTGATTAGCCTGTTCTCAATTCTCATTTGCCCCTTTGGTATTGTTGTGATGATCATATTTTCCAAAGATATATTGTCCTCTGACTTCTTCCTTTATGTTTCCCAATTTCAGCTTTGAACTTAAGATGTATTGAGCGTTTATATGGTGACCATGGGCTTGATGTGATGGATGTCTTAAGGAAGAACTCCCCTCTAGCTTTGCCAGTAATATTAATTCGTTTGAAGCAAAAACAAGAAGAGTGGGCAAGATGTCGTTCAGAATTTAACAAAGTTTGGGCTGAAATTTATGCAAAGAATTATCATAAATCCCTTGATCATCGTAGCTTCTACTTCAAGCAGCAGGATACCAAGAACTTGAGCACAAAAGGTAAATCACTGTGGCTTTATATGAAATCTTGTCAGTCTTTCATATAGTATGGACCATTTAGATGGAAACCTTATTGCTGTGAGACAAGACCTTATACTCTGATGAAGTTTGCCTAATCCAACACCTTTTGTCTTCATGCAATACATTTTTGCAATAAGTTTCTTATTTATCACATTTTTCTTTTCTTCCATTTTGCCAAGGTAATCAGTTTAGATTATTCAGCTATTTCAATTTGAAGGAATTATTTGTTTTAACTCATTGATTGCCATGTTTTTGCTCAATTGGCAGCCCTCTTGGCTGAGATCAGAGAAATCAGTGAGAAGAAGAGGAAGGAAGATGATGTTGTTTTAGCCATTGCTGCTGGAAATAGGCGACCTGTGACTCCAGATTTGGAATTTGAGTATGCAGACCCTGATATCCATGAAGATTTACATCAGCTTATCAAATATTCCTGTGCAGAAGTTTGTTCGACTGAGCAATTAGATAAAGTAATGAAGATTTGGAACACTTTCTTGGAACCGATGCTGGGTGTTCCTTTCCGGCCCCAGGGTGCAGAGGATACTGAAGATGTTGTAAATGCTACTAATAATCAGGTGGGCAAAGGTAGTCCTGCAAGTGTTGGACAAAGTGATGGAGGAGGCTCTAGCGCCTTGAACTTGAGACAGATGATGAATTCTTCTAAAGGTACAGAGCTTTCTCAGGAGCAGTCAGCCAATTGCAGGAATTGGTCAGTTAATGGGAATAATGGGGAAGAAGAAGGTGGTCCTCGTAATGCAGATCATGCTTCAAGGAAATCTTCTCCATTGGCTAAGGTCCAAAGCAGTGCATTGACAGGTGATATGCTAGGAGTCAGTAGGCCATCGAACTCCACTGCTTCAATTGTTGCTGTGTCTGAACAAACTAATGAGAGGACTGGAACTGAAAACACATCAGGTGGGCCCACTTTGCCTTCTAGATTTAAATTTAGCAGCTGCTGAATTTCAGTCCTTCAGTTGATTTCTTTATAATGCAACTGACTCAATTCTGGGATAATATTGTCAACAGGGCTTAGTGCTATTACTGCGAGGCCTACAAATCCTACTACCGAGGCTACGGTAGTGGAAATGAGATCAAGTAATGAAAATTTACCATCACCAGAGGTAAGGACTTGATGAAATTCAGTATTCACCCCCAAGGTCCAGAATTTGTCAAATTACAAATTTGAGCGGTTTTACTCTTAACTTCAATTTAATATGAATCTTCAATTCTCAATTCTCAGGGCAGTGGCTGTATGAGAGCCAATCCAACTGCTAACAAAGGGATGAAAGATGTCAACAAAGGCCACAGATATTGTGAATCATCTGCTGGGCAGTCTAAGGTTGAAAGAGAAGAAGGGGAATTATCACCCAATGGAGATTTTGAGGAGGACAATTTTGCAGTCTATGGACCTAGTGGTTTAGAATCTGCAAATAAAGCAAAGGACAGTGCCATGAGCAGGCAATGTCAATCAGGTGGAGGAGGAGAGAATGAGGCCGATCCTGATGATGAAGGAGATGAGAGTGCTCAGAGGTCCTCAGAGGACAGTTCTGAGAATGGTGACATCTCAGCGAGCGAGTCCGGCGATGGAGAGGATGTTTCTCATGAGGAGCACGAAGAAGATGCCGATCACGAAGATAACAAAGCTGAGAGCGAAGGTGAGGCTGAAGAGATTGCAGATGCTCATGATGGTGAAGGAGAAGGGACTGTATTGCCTGGTTCAGAGCGGTTTCTTTCAACTGTGAAGCCTCTTGCAAAGCATGTGGCTTCTCCATCCTTGAATGATAAGGAGAGGGATTCTAGAATTTTCTACGGGAACGATTCCTTCTACGTGCTTTTCAGGCTCCACCAGGTATATAATTTTTGCTCTTGCCATTCTGTCGTGGCTCTGATGCTTTATTGTTTTTGGATAACAACACAACCTTGGCACAAGAAATTGCTGATGGAGAAATGCAATCTTAACTTACAAAAATATCGAGATTATGGAAGTATTTGTGCAATGTGCATCATGCCTCACCTGATGCCCTTATGTTTCTTTGTTGCAGACGCTCTATGAGAGAATACAATCGGCAAAGATAAATTCTTCATCTGGTGAGAGAAAATGGAAGGCTTCAAGTGATGCAAGTCCTACTGATTCCTATGCCAGGTACTTCAGAGGCTTCCCAAATTGGTAACTCCTGAAACTCCTTTCAAGTACATGAAGGAAAATATTTTTGTTGCAGGTTTATGACTGCCCTCTATAACTTGCTCGATGGATCTTCTGACAATACGAAGTTTGAGGATGACTGTCGGGCTATTATTGGTACCCAGTCCTACGTGCTATTCACACTGGACAAGCTTATATACAAGTTGGTCAAACAGGTGAACTTGCCCCATTGTTTTATTCTACTAGAACTCTTCTTTTCCTTTCACCTGTGCTCCATTTTTTGACACCCTAATAATGGTTGCTCATAATGGTGCCCCCAGCTCCAAGCAATTGTAACAGATGAGATGGACAGCAAGTTGCTCCAGCTTTATGCATATGAGAAATCAAGAAAACATGGAAGATTTATGGACGTAGTTTATCGCGAAAATGCCCGTGTCCTCCTTCATGATGAGAACATATACCGCATAGAATGTGTAGGTTTTTACATGTGATATCACCCTCTGTAGTAATATTACTGAATATACATTGTCAGTGAGCTGTTCTACTTCCTTATGCAGACAACTTTGCCATTTCGCTTGTCCATGCAACTTGTGGATGGTGGCCATGATAAGCCTGAACTTACTGGAGTCACTGTGGATCCAAATTTTGCAGCCTATCTCCACAACGACTTCCTTTCTGTTGTTCCTGACAAGAAGGGGAAGCTCGGGATTTTCTTGAGGAGGTAAGTAGATAGTTAGCCATTTTTATTGAAAGTCATTTCTATACAGTTGAAGAATGATGCTTTTATATTTTAACTTTTTTTTTAGGAATAAGCGCAAAGTTACTGGTATTGATGAGAGCCAAGTCACTGAGAGACTTATTACCATTGTGAATGGTCTTGAGTGTAAGATCGCTTGCAATTCATCAAAGGTATCTCATATGTTCCCCTTCTGCAATTTTGATAAATATTATTTGCTTTTATGCAGATGGAGAAATGTTTATTACATTTCTAACACAACACTGAACTGTTCGGAGAAGCCTAGACATTACATCTGAACTGGATGTTGACCATTTTAGGGGCTATTGAAATTTCAGTTGAGAAGATTATTCCTGATTGAGTTGATCACTACAGTATATGCCGAACACCATCAGCATAACTGGTTGTCAATGGCCTGATTTGTTAAAATTCATTTTGTTATCCTGGTCTAGGTTGTAATCTTTCACCATTGTTCCTCGAGCCCTTCTCTGAAAAGATACACCTTAGGAAGGTAATGGTCAGCCGATGAACACCCACAAGCCAAATGTTATAACTGAGCAAATCCAAGCCTTTATCACAAAGCCTAGCAAGTGTCAAAGAGTATATAGATGCGTCATCATGCTTGAGTTGGCTCCCCGAACCCCTCAAATGACCTGAGAGCCTATTAGAGCCCCGCCCGTCTTCTGTTACATTAAGCAAATTGTTTATTATATACCTTTCCAAATTTGTCGCAGGTATCTTATGTATTGGATACTGAGGATTTTTTATTCCGGCGGAAAAATAAAAGGATAGCTGTTGATACAAACGGCTTGTGCCAAGATCTAGCGAAATCTTCAGCTGGTGATTCACGGAGACTGCAGAAGTTTCACAAACTGCTCTCACGCTCATAATCTCACAGTCCGACTATTTTCTGTTTAAGATGGTACACTACAATTTGTTGCCCTTTGGTTTCATATTCTCAGATTGGGATCATCTTCAACTGAGGGATGACTGGTGCAGTTTTATATGTGACCTTGGGTCTATGAGTCGAATTTGGATCTCGGGCCTGGCTGCAATGGCTTGACCATCTCTCAACTTGGGATGGATGCCCGTTTCCTTTAGGCTACGCTGAGCGGGTAAAGCTTTTTCTTTCTATCTCCTCTCTTTTTTCCCCCCTCTTTTTTTTTTTCCCCCCTCTCTGTTGGTGCAGCAGCAAAATGTGCAAGAACAAAAAAGAACTGATGGCGCCATGACTGGAAACACTTTCGTGGTATAATCTCTCGTATCACTGTCTCAACCGGGGAATAATGTGCCGAGGCAAAGGGAAGGGGACACTGGGAATTCCATACGTGTAGATTACCATAAATCCTCTGGCGCTTTTGGTCTTTGTGGCCACAGTTTGTGTACATAGGTTGGATATCTTCTTCTTGTAAAATGGCGACGCGGTTGTTCTTTCCATTCATCTACATTCTTGTTAAATCTAATCTCTTGCCCTTTTTCCTTCTTCCTTTTGAAAAAAAAAATTGGAAGTTTAATTTTGCAGTTGGATGAATGAAGGATTCCCTTCTCTTACCTTGATGCGCATCGCATGCATCCTTGAGAGCCGATGCATCTTAACCTACTACGTGATCATGGATTTATTTTTTCTTATGTGCAGTCAGTACTCTAATATGAGATTTTGTTTAAAGGATAGAAACATTGAACAACCGCAACCACAACGTCTATTATTTGTTTCCTCGATGAAAGTCATAAGAACTGGTTAGGTCACTAGGCGATTCCTGAGATTAACGATCGGTTGGAATTGGATGTCTGATTATTGTCTGCCAGCTGACACGTTAAGAGAGCAACAAACAAGGATGAGGGGAAGCATTACCTGTTAATCAATCAATCAATTAATTATTAATAGAATGGATGGGGAAACAAGAGAGAGAGAGATGGAAGAGAGCAAGATCCTGCTTGGTGGAGGTTCAAGGCCCAGAGAAAACCCCGCCTGGCCTGGTGATCCCGTCTAGAAGTTGGATCGTACACGGTTGGTGGCGATGATGGCCATTAGCATGTTGACATGGAACCTCTCCTGGCCGAATGATTCATCATTATTAATGAGTAGGGATTAAGGGTCCTTTTCTTAGTATATTACCTAATATTAAGAAATTGAGTAGATTTCGGTTAATCTAGACTTAAGTACGGATAATTTGATCTTTTAATTAGTCCAAGATAATTTAATCGTGGTTGCCCGATCCTTATTTCTTTTGAGCAGAGGTTTGAGTTCGAACCATTTAAATGGAGAAAGAACCGTACCCGATAGAAACTTATCCTTAAGTAGGTCAATCTAACTCGAGTGTCGAACCTCCACGAGATAAAGTTATGGGACGACTTCCGACAAACCTAATGAGAAAGAAGTGTGGGACTGTTCCAACCAGTCTTGTCGATCGATGGCGCACTCCGACATTAAAACGGAGTCTAACATGATTCATAGGGGCAATCTGTTACTATTTATGGGCCCGAGCCTGGATCGGTGCAGTGACGTGTCCCCCCCACCATGGCGCGGTTCCGATGCACATAATTGAATCCTTCGACATCTTGTCCCATGCGAGACGTCCTGATTAGACAGAGGAATATTTCTTCCAGCTCCCTCGGATACTATGCTTCCATGTTCATACTCTACTGACCAATGGATAAGGCTAGTAGGTACATCAAACACCCCCCCTAACCCTAACCCTAACCCGCTCAGCAGCGAATTTTCCCTACTCACATGGCTCTCGAAACTCGAGGCTATGCTCAAGAGAAAAAAGAGCGTCGAATCTGTATCTATAATGAACTCTCATAACAATCCCATCTCAAACTGCAATGTACCATCATCCTCTTCACTTCAAAATGACAATATATATATATACATACATACGTACAAGTGGACGTAATTAGGCACATGGGAATGCATGTGGTATGGGGGAGGGCCACATGCGACTGACTGACTCCGTCTGTCTGTCTCTGTCTCTGTCTCTGCCTCTGTCTCTCGAGGAAAATACCCACATGCACTGCGACCTGGCCCTTCAATAAAAACGGCACATCCAATCCAATCCAACAGTGTCCCCGCTGAAATTGCGGCTTCCCTATCTACAATGCCATGCCATGTGAGCCCTCTGATCACTGCAAGCAATAATTGTCCCCAGCCCAATAGATGACGAGGGAGAGGGAAATCTCCCCCCCAAAAAAGAAGAAGAAATCCGCGTGAATTACCCCATGAGATGAGATGATCATACTCATCCCCTCTGTTTCGCGCATTTCGAATAAAAAAAAAATTGCATTTAAAAGGATTTTACTTACCTTTTTAATCCATGAATATGTTAAATCTGGATTCATCATTAGATTGTGGTGAATTCTATGGTCTAGAATGGATATGACAATGACTATGACTGACAGTGCCTGTCCTCTTGCCAAACGGTCAAACCAACACACACAAGGCGATTGGAGACATCTGCGCGTACGCATGTCGTTCTTCTCGCTCACCTCTTATTCAATCTTAGGATCCGGTCTTTACGTGGAATTCCCATTTGTTTCCACGGCCCGGCAGGCGAAAGTTCGATCGACGGTCATCTCGTTCTCAGAACATATAACTCTTACGGCTCGACGCTGTTTTGTGACCGGTCGATCTGGGTTATCGTGGTCTGGCAATGTTCGGCCGATACTCCCGCCCACCGGTGAGCAAACCCAACTCATGCTGTCGTGCCACATGGCAACGAGACTAACCCATCTGTCATTATTAATGTCTGATGTGCTCATGTGAGGTGTTGGGTACACAGATTAGAGGAGCCCTCGGCTCACATTATGTAAGCCCGCCCATTCAGCCATCACATAAGATGTTGATGATGATGATGACGACAGTTCATTTCTCCCCCACCCTACGAAAACTTCCAGACATCCTTTAGTTATTAGATTGGACCTCACTGAGATCTGCCCCTAATTCAAGGATAATTCATTATTCGAGTCGAATGCTTATCGACACGGATCACTTCCACCGTCTTCTTGAGAAGGAGCAACGGATGCTTCTCCTCCGAGGGCCAAGCGCCAATAGAGCTACTGCGTGTTATCACCGACCTTATTACAGCATCTCGACAAATCTATGAGACTCATGAGTTTAATATGGGTTAACGGTGGGCATTCCCAAGAATCAAAACTGGGACTTGTTTCATCTCCTCACTGAGAATCATGCAGACGCATCTGTTCATTTTATCATATAATCATTAACCATATAGCCCCTTACCAGCAGAATCTTACTAAATTTCCGAGAGTCCATCATTGCGACTCTTACCAACCGGGCCAGCCGAAGCTTTGACTGTAGGTGTACTATTTTCCTCAGACACTTTCATCCCACGATCAGCCCACATAATGGCGAGTTCCAGCGGTTCGCAGCTCGCTCTCATGTGATTTGAAGGTCTGATCGAGTACGAGATTTCACATCTCGAAGCACTGAACAAGGACAGAAAGTTCATAACAAGTTAGAGATTCGGTGACATCTATTGAGGATTCTCACATGGCTGTTCATCCCCCCTTTCAAGTGTCGAGGGAATTTTCCTTCGTCGGTGAGGCTGCCGTGAATGTCATTTTTGCCCCCCCCCTGGAAGTAACGGCAATTTGGGTCTGAACGTGATTTGATGAGCTCGAGGAGAATCGTGTACTGCGGATGCGGTTGGTCATTTGAATGTAACGCACTCGCTCACTCCTCCCATCGTCACCCTCACGTGTCACGTGATTGGCCGCCGTTTTCCCCCCCTCACTGGCACTCACGTGACCAATGTCTGGTACGTCCCTTTCAATTGCAGAAAAATCATTTACGCTCCGCTACGTTTAGTACCTCACTTAACATTAATAATAAACATTATAAGAAAGAGAACATAATCGCCTTAGTATTTACTAAATTGTCCTCGTCCGGGTGATTAGACCGTAGAACTTTTTCCTTAACTAGGATTCCTAGCCATCCTCGGGAAATTTCGGAGGCAAGCTTTACATAATTTCAACTGTTATGCATTCATGATTGGCATAGATTATGTTTAGGATTCAAAATTCTCAGTTATTAGATTTAATTAATAAATTTTATATTATATAATATATTATCTGATAAATTAATTAATTATTACGATATTTAATATAAAAAATAAGTTTGGAATCTCTACCGTGGGAGGCTCTACTATTCCCGTTGGTCAGTCCCTGAGCTAACCATCAATTCTCATGTGCTCCTCAGTCCTCCCCCACACATTTTAAAGTATTTTTTAAATATTTCTTTTTAAAAAATAAGTTATAGCTGAAATAAATGAGGAAATTTTGAAATAAATTATATTTATTTTTGGCAATTTCAGTTTTTGTCTCTTTACTGCGGGCACGAAACACTTAAATTTGCCCTTGACAGCGGCAGCAGCAGCTGACTTCCCGTTACCTTACCCGCTGATTTCCCACCTCTGCCGCGAAACTCACCGTCTCGCCGGGCAACCGCCCGCCACTCTCCACGCGGTGCCACCGCTCACATCGACCGATTTCTTTTCTTTTCTTTTCCCCACTCCGATGCTCTGGAGCCAACGCAATGTCTCCTCAGAAGATCAAGTCCCCTTCGGGTCAACCACCGCTGGACCTCAAGTCCCGGGTCATCTCCTGCCTCAACAAGCTCTCTGACCGTGACACCGTCGCCGTCGGCGCCTCCGAGCTCGAGTCCATAGCGCAGACTCTTACGCCCGACACCTTCTCTCCCTTCCTCGCTTGCATCCACAGCACCGATGACTCCTCCAGGTCCCCCGTCCGCCGGCAGTGCGTCCACGTCCTGGCCCTCCTCTCCAACTCCCACGGCGACGATCTCTCCCCACACGTCTCGAAGATGGCGGCCATTATTGTCCGCCGCCTTCGGGATCCGGACTCCGCCGTCAGGGCTGCTTGCGTTGCCGCGGCCTCTGCCATCACCGCGAACATCACGCGGGCCCCGCTCTCTGCGCTTCTGAAGCCCCTGACTGATGTGCTCGCCACGGAGCAGGATGCGAACTCGCAGATCGGAGCAGCAATGTGCATCGCGGCGGCTGTGGATGCGACTAGTGGGACTGAGACGGAGCAGCTGCGGAGGCTCCTCCCCAGGGCCGGGAAGCTGCTGAGGAGCGAGGGGTTCAAGGCGAAGGCTGCAGTGCTAGGGATGGTAACTAGCATAATAGGACTCGGCGGAGTTTTAAGTAAGGGCATCTTGGAGTGGTTAATTCCTCTTGTCATGGGGTTTCTGAGCAGCGAGGACTGGGCGGCGAGGAAGGCGGCAGCCGAGGCGCTGGGAAGGATGGCGGCTGAAGAGAGGGAGCTGGCGGTGGAGCACAGGGCGTCCTGCTTGAAGTGCTTGGAGGCTCGGAGGTTCGACAAGGTAAACTTTTTGTGAATCCTCCTTTGAAATATGAGAATTTTCTCACCTTCAGTCCAAATATCTGAGCAATCTAAAGCAAATTAGTACTGATTCATGAGGGATGATAACAGGTTAAGATTGTCCGAGAAACCATGAACCGCAGTTTGGAGCTGTGGAAGGAGATTGCAGATTCTTCTGAGGAAGTCTCAGCATCCTCACGTTCCTCATCATCTTCACCCGGTAAATCTCTGTCCTTCTGGAGAAAACGTTGCCGATTTCATGTGCTCAGCACACTCAGGGTCTCAGAGAAGGCCATTAGCTTAAATTCTCCTTTTTTATTCAGTATCTGATCTAAAATCTGTTCCAAATTTTTGATGGAATAATCAATGGGACCCCATTCATCTCCTGGGAATTCTTGTTCTTTTTTTTTTTTTTTACCTCTACCGTATCTGCTGCAAATTAATGGGTTTATCTTGCAAAAATTTCTGCTCTTTGATTGTCTCTCAATTATTGCTTCATACTTGTTTTTAGATTAGAAAGTTTATATCATCTCTGTTGTATTCTCGAAGATGTAATTCTTTGATGTATCAAATATCCTGCTTTTATTTAGTCATCTATTCTGAGATTTCTCATGGGATCAGGTAATGGTGTCACGGGCTGCTTCCCTTCCCTTTCAAACAGTGCACATGATGTCTCTCTGAAGTCTAGTGAACCAAAGAGACCAGTCCCCACTAGCAGATCATCTCCATTGGCTACCACTGGGACCATCACCAAAATGGAAAGCCCCCAAAAGACCAATAACAAGAACCCAAACTCTACCTTCTCCTCTAGATCAGAGCAGAAGAATCGTTCCAACTGGAAATTTGACATTGCTGTGCCCCACTCCTGGAAATCAGTGTCTGAGCATGTTGATGGGAAGACTCATTCTGGAGTTCTGATATCAGGTGAGAATGAGGATAAAGGAAATTCTAGGCCAGAAACAAAGCGAGGCCTTTTTGGTAAAATTTCTGATGACAAACTGCACAAGTCTGGGTCACGTGTAGTGCCATTAAGTGACCCTGAGAAATGGGAGTTCGAACCAGGGGTTTCAGACAGGGAAGCTTCCTATGAAGATTATGACGATGAGAAGGAAATGCAGAACCTATCCATGGTACATAAGCAGCTGGCTCAAATCGAAAAGCAGCAGTCCAGCCTATATGAACTTCTCCAGGTATGTCATTAACTGAAAGAGGTTCAGCTTATTGTTCTTTGAGGGCTCTTTGGTTCTGCCTAAATACTTTTCCAGGGGTAATCATTTATACCAGATGTTGTGTTTCTTAGAGAGGTGGTCCATTTACTCGAACTAGGCCATGTAAAGTGAAAATCACTTTCCTTATCTTATAGTAAGTAGAACTATCAAATTTGCCCAAAAATTTAGGTTTCCATGACCAAAATCATTTTCCTCTGATGGGAAATCTCCTAGTGGAATTTAGGAGCTACAGAACTTATTCTGCAAAAACAGTTTCACCATGCAATTTACCCCTTGATACGCACTTTTTTACTCTGTTATTCCTTGAATTAAAGACTGACTGACTTATACTGGCTCATCATTCACAGAAATGCATCGGAAGTTCGCAGAGTGGGATGAATTCTCTTGAGACACGCGTGCAAGGTCTAGAGATGGCACTGGAAGAAATCTCTTTCGACTTGGGGCTGCCTGGTGGCGGGTTTCCAAATGGGGATTGTTCAGACAACACGTGTTGTAAGCTCCCAGGTGCTGATTTTCTGAGCTCCAAGTTCTGGAGAAAAGCCGAAGGCCGATACTCAACTTTGAGGTTGTGTTCTTCAGGCAGTATTCAGGCTGGTAATGAAGCTTTTAAGCTTAAGGGAGAAAGATTTCAGAACCAAAATACTGGTGCATTTGCCAAGAAAAGGGAGATAGGAGTTTATTCCAGTAAGAGATCTCAGATGGTGCTACAAGATGTTGAAGCTGTCCAGTTTATGAATTCCAACGGTCTTGATGGGACTTCTCTAGCTGCATCATTTGCAGTTTGAAGCTTGACGAGCAGGTACTTTTCTTTTCTTATGGGTTCATATTTCAATTGTTGTATGACTTCTTTTACTTCTCATATCTTCTCCTGCCTTATGTTGCCTTTTCATCTTCCAATCCAATTCTGCAGAATCCACAAACCACTTATTTCAATATAGTTATTAAAATTTGATAGTCTAGATCGTCCTTCCTGCTTAGTTCATTGTGTGCGCATGATTATGATCTTATACAAGAGTCCAGTGATCAAAATCAATTACTCCCATTTCGTTGGCGATTGGCTTCGCATAGATTATACAAATATTAGTACATTCACCCATTAAAGTGATGCACCTGCATAATCAACTGCGCTACTGCTAGCCACGGGATGCCACTTAAGCATTCAAAGAACTTCTGCCAGTTCTTGTTTTCATGTTTCTCCGACTTTGCATGCTTTTCAATTGATGATTTAGGAGTTGACCGCCACCATGTCTTCCTGGTTTTTATTATTCTTGTGGGCATCGAATGGATTCTTCTGTTCATGTACTGTTCAATGATTGCTCGTTTTGCTAGATTAGAGCGTCTGACAAACTTGAGTTTATGCCTCAACATGAGGGTCGATTTTATGATAAGTTTCTCAACGTTGTCCCTCGTGTTTATGTGGCCCAGATCCTCTGCTTAGTCTTTTTGATGGAGATCAGCTTGTCGCGATGACAGTCTCTGCTGGAAAAACAGACCTTTGGCCTTGTAAGACTCAGGTATAAATACATGTGATGAGTGGATAAAAATTTGAGAGCTATTAATCGGAAAGGCTTGCCTTAAGGGCTCAAATATTACTTGAGTAACGAAATGCTCAACGCTGAAGAGGGGCGATTGCTGAAGTTGCTTACAGACCACCCAGCTGCTGGGTCTATAGCCATAGCCAGTAAAGGCATTGTGGCCATAAAATTAAACTGCTGCCTTTATTACGACTATTGTGTGCAGTGCTTGAGGTCATTTCATGTTATATTCGTCCAACCTTTAGCACCGCTTTCAGCAGAATGGCGCATTATACTTTCGAGGCCCAAAGGCCATTTCAAACAAACCTCAACCAAACAGCAGATGCACGACAGTGCCTATCACATGCAAAATACCAAGATCAAAGGTGCAAATTAGGCGGGACTATGGCCTCAAGGCTAATAGCATGTCATTTGCATTGGTAACTATTGCCCCAATGACAGACTGGAAGCAAACTACTTCTTGTGCACAGGGCCGAGCCGTTGCTTTAAACCTAGAAATATACGGCTCCTTGGACTCTTGAATAGTGGATCGCGTGCACCGAAATGAAGAGGAAAAACTCAAACAGGGAAGAAGGAAAAGGAGAAGCCGAAATCATGGCAATTTCATGGATAAATCCAAAATGAAAACTATCGAGCCAGTGCTAGTACATATAGTCACAAATAATAATGCTACCACTTCTAATTTGTTCATAGCTTCTTGTTATAATTATGCCCTGCATTAATGTCAGTTTTGGCTGCTTTATCATGCACGGTTCAAGAAATAGACTAGCTAAACCGCTGAAACTGAAAGATCTTTTCCGGTTAAAAGTTCTTGGTTGAGAATGTCGACAGGAGACAAAATGAATGTAGATACAAATAAAGTGAAAGGAATGAAAGCATTGACAACGAATATTACTTCACTAACTTGTACTTTGCACTGCATAATACCTTGTAAATTTCCTTTCTTGATTTATAGATGAGGTTAGTACCGATACATTGCACTGCGTACTACCTCGCAACAAACTCCAAAGTCTGATCACTGCACACTCTCTAGTGTCACTGAGATTTCACCCGTGTATTTTGCAAGTGTAACATCGAGCTTCTCCCCGATGTATGCTATCCATGTCTGAAATGCAGGAACATAAACAGCTCAACAACACTTTGAGAACCCGTCAGACCAAGTGAATGTCCTTGAAACTAAAAGATAGATAAATCTGTCTATCTGCCAATGTCCAATGGTTTCAATGGTCCACTGACAACAAAATGGAAATCCAATATCCAGAGAGAGACAGAGGCACCTGATCTGAAGTAGTGAATCCTCTAATGGTGTCACCCCCAATTACCGCAATTCCTCTGTCTCCAAGAGGCTGCAGTATCACTGCCTGGAGAAGTAAAAACTTTTTTAGCATCAAAAGCTGAATATCCATCAAGACATCAAGAATGCATTCACAATCTGCTGCAGCGATAAATGATCTTTTGTTTTCCCTGGGCTTAATCTGGGCAAATAACAGAGAATTCGAATATAAAGACAAAGGTAAGCAGTAGTTTCTGACAAAAAACATTCCTAATGAGTTACAATGACATGGCATAACAAAGAGACTCAGTCAAATATCTCTGAAGAGTGCAAGGCATTGAACCTGTGTGTTTGTAGGTAAAAAAGGTAGCTCCGATTTCCCAGGATAAAGTGACAGATTTGCCAGGTAATTCTCTGTAAGACCATGGGAAATTCAAAGAAAATACTTTTCAGATTTTACTTAGGCAATAACCTTTGAGAAAGTGAAATAGACAAATAGCTAATGCAATGCCATGGAAATTATTTACGAGCTTTGGATTTCTTAATGTTCTGATAGAGTGTTCCTTGCATCAACTTGACTGCATCCACAGGAAGTGCTTCACCATCCTCAGGGGAAGATTTAGCTGCTACACCAATCTGCACTATGCAAATGCCGTCATAGATGATAACCAAGGATCTGCAGCAAGTCACAGTGGAAAGAGATTCCCATACCCTGAAAAAGGAACAAAAGCAACATGTTGGACAGATCTGAACACCATCAATCAGTTTGCAGCTTCAGGCAAGACGTTAACAATCAATGTCCGAGGAAAATATGAGGCTCACGGGGAGCTTCGGGCAGAAAGCATCACCCCATCACTTAGTTGGAAAAAAAAATTGAGTGAAAGCGTGAAACACTTACGTAAATCATGAAGCACGGAGTAAAAATTAGCCCCTTGAAGCTGTAGAAGAACAAAAGCACATACCATGATAGCTCAGAAACTACTTGTTCAGGGAGCCCAGCCTGTATCCTCCTGCATTCTACGCCTTCAGGTTTTATCTGAAGTGAAATCAAAGAATTTATAGACACAACACCGCGCATAGAGTAGAGGAGGCAGCAATTTGACTGAGACCAACAATCAGTAGAGATTATACAGCAGAAAAGGAGGCAATACCACTGATATCGACTTTGGTCGAATAGATAACCAAACGAGACCAGTCAATATGTTCGTAACCGCCAATCCGAGCGTCAATAGGTCAGCTCTCGACTGGGAACTGCTCGGATAATGGAAGTAAGAACAAGCACGTCAGACACAAAGAAGAAAGAATCTACCTTTAATAGGATATATTGGCATGTAATAGATGCAGTGGGAATAATCACAAGTTAGGCAGAGAAAGGAGAAGAGAGGAGAGGAGACATTGCCTGCTGGCGTCGGCGACGGGAGCAATACCAGAAACGGCGCGGTTGAAGAGAACAGCCAGCAGGGAAGCGCCGCCGACGTAAATGGGCAGCCTTCTGACGGTGCCTTCGTTGCTCTGCACCCAATCCGCCGCCCAGTCCTTCCTCGGCCTCGGACCTCTGTACTGGCGCCACTCCCCTTCCTCCGCGACCGTCACCTGCGAAGCCCGGGAGGAGGACGGAGCGCCGGGGAAACGCGGGAGGACGCGATCGAAACGGCGGGGACAGAACTTCGGGTGAGGAGAAATGAAGCTGCGGAGAAACGCTCCCGCTTCCATGGAATAGAGATTCCTATTCCGATTCTCATTCAGCCAATTTCGATGGATAAATCGCTAGGCGTCACTGGAGCGCGTGGAGGCTACGCACTACCCTAATCGTGGGCCCATGGGCTAGACGCCCGGCTGATGTCCACCGGGCTTCCGATGCCCGAACGACCCGCCTGCTGTGATTTTCCTTAAAATAATAAATTAATGATTAGTTAAGGATAGGGAAACGGCGCCTACTGAACATTGAAATTTTGACCGGGAAAAAAAAAAAAAAAGAAAGGGAAAACGCCGCCACTGAAAATGGAAAACGATTTTCCCCGGGCTTTGGGGCTTTTTGGCGCGCCCTTTTTCCAGTCCTTATTTTGCTGAAACATCTATTTTCTTCTATCTACCTAAGCTTAGACGACTTTTATTATTCTCGAATATTATCAATGTAACTATTAATTAATTAATTAGATAATATATCATAAAAACTAAAATTTATTATAAATCTTTTAAATTTTAAATTTTAAATTTAATTTATAATATATTATCAATTTACTAATAAATTAACTATTCAAGGGCAAGCTAAGGCATTGATTTTGTCCATTGAGTAATAACCAGCCTTATTATTATTATTGGCCTTTTTTTTCTTACCAATTTACCTTTTCTTTTCCCTAGTACGTCCGATTCTCAAAGACACGTGAACTACTTTGATAAATCGGCGGTAATGACTACATATAGTAACTAAGAGTTCTTTTGAGATCATAATAAGATTACTAGAAGTGCACCAAACATAGCCTAATTTAGTCGGGACCCATTTAATATTTAGATTCCACCGGAAATTAATTTTTTTTTACAGAATTGATGTACTTTTTAAATTATTTTGTGATATAATTTTTTAATTATATAATAACTCATAAATTTAAAAAAATATGACATGAAAAAAAATACAAAAATATAAAGAATTTTATAAGAAAAATTAAATTTACAAAATCTTTAATTATTAAATGAGAGACAATATTATTATGCGGAATTGAAAGGGGCGGTGCAATGGCACATTCAATAATTTCGCCCACACGTCAATCACTTTCCCATGAAATTCCATTTCCCCCTCCAACAGTAATGACCTTCATGGCCAAAACGACGTCACTTCTGTCTCCCGGAAATGTAAGACCTGTCATGCGCCCGGGCGTATACGCCAGAAGAGGCTCTCGTATGAATCGTGAGCCTTTATCATTGCTAGTGCCGGGTGCTTGCAGGATGGGAAGGAAAATGTTTAGATTAATAATGGAGTCAAAAAAGCTGCAAGGCTCTTCCCATTCATGTCTTCCTGTCAACCCCTCCTATCAAATCAAATGGCCGCCTGCTCCTCTCCACCTCCTCCTCCACTTTCCATAACCACTCCCACTCTCTAGCAGGACCGAGGAGCCTAAGCCATCTATACTACTATGCAGGCCACTATGAAGCTCCGGATGCCTCTCTGGGCCGCACTCTTCACCATGCTGACGCAGCTCACGTTCCTCTGCCTCGCCGTCGAGGACGATGTCCTCTGCCTCGAGGGCGTCAAGAACTCGCTCTCCGACCAGCTAGGTCGGCTCGCCTCCTGGGACTTCGCCAACACCTCGGCCTCGAACATCTGCACTCTCAACGGAGTATCTTGCTGGAACCTGAACGAGAACCGCATCATCAGCCTCCAGCTGTCGTCCATGGGCCTCTCCGGGTCGCTCCCGGAATCTCTCAAGAACTGCCACAGCCTCCAGACGCTAGATCTTTCCTCCAACTCCCTCTCCGGCACCATCCCTGCCCAAATCTGCGCCTGGCTTCCCTACCTCGTCACGCTGGATCTCTCCAAGAACAGCCTCTCTGGGCCCATCCCCGACCAGATTGTCGACTGCAAGTTCCTCAACAACCTCATTCTCAACGACAACAGGCTCTCCGGTTCCATACCTTACGGGGTCAGCCGGCTAGACCGCTTGAAGCGTTTCTCTGTTGCAAACAATCAGCTTTCCGGGTCCATTCCCTCGGACTTGTCGAGATTTAGCAGCAACAACTTCAGCGGGAATGACGGGCTCTGTGGAAAGCCTCTTGGATCCAAATGCGGTGGTGGGCTGAGAGGCAAGAACCTTGGAATCATCGTTGCTGCCGGGATTCTTGGAGCCGTTGGGTCTCTCCTTCTCGGGTTCGGCCTCTGGTGGTGGTTCTTCCTCCGACCTGCCCATTCAAGGAAGGCGGGACTGGGCGGCAGTTCTGCCAAGAACGGCAACTGGGTTGAACGGTTGAGAGCTTATAAGCTGGTTCAGGTGACATTGTTCCAGAAACCCATTGTCAAGGTCAAGTTGGCTGATCTATTGGCAGCAACAAACGGGTTCGATCCAGAGACCATGTTGACTGAAACAAGGACAGGCGTTTCGTACAAGGCGGTTCTGCCTGACGGCTCTGCCCTTGCGGTTAAGCGGCTGATCGGTTGTGGGCATGGTGAGAAGCAGTTCCGGTCCGAGATGAACCGACTGGGGCAGCTCAGGCACCCCAATTTAGTCCCTTTGTTAGGGTTCTGTATTGTGGAAGAAGAGAAGCTCCTGGTTTATAAGCACATGCCCAATGGGACACTCTACTCCCGTCTGCACCAAAGTCCACCGTACCCAGCACTCGATTGGCCCACTCGGGTTCGGATTGGCCTAGGTATAGCCAGAGGGCTGGCTTGGCTCCATCACACCTGCGTGCCCCCTCACCTGCACCAGAACATCAGCTCGAATGTGATCCTGCTGGATGATGACCTAGACCCCCGAATAACCGACTTTGGGCTTGCAAGGCTCGTGGGTGCCCATGATTCCAATGACAGCTCGTTCCGGAATGGGGACCTAGGTGAGCTGGGCTACGTTGCCCCAGAGTACTCGAGCACGGTGGTGGCTTCAGCCAAGGGTGACGTCTACAGCTTTGGGGTCGTGCTGCTGGAGCTGATCACTGGGCGGAAGCCTCTCGAGGTGGTCCACGGAGGGGAAGTGTTCAAGGGCAATCTGGTGGATTGGGTCAGCCAGTTGGTCAGGGCCGGGCAGGGAAAGGTCGCAATCGATCAATCCCTCTCTGCTGGAGGCCGCCACGATGAGATCATGATGCTCCTTAAGGTGGCATGCTCTTGTGTGGTCCCCCGGCCGAAGGACAGGCCTTCCATGAATGAAGCATACGACTCGTTGAAGTCGATGGGCAGCAAACAAGTTATCCCAGAATAAGTGCGGCCGGAGTGAGGCTACTCGGAGGGATAAGCATGAGATCTCTATTCTTGACTGTGAGGTATATAATGTAGAATTGCCTAGAGAGGCCAGTAAGGTTCGTGGTGGAGCCGAGCTGATCATATGGGAGTGTTTAGCGAGTATTGGAATCGTTCTGTCCAAAGTCATGTCATTTTCTTGTACTTCCATTCTAATGGACTCCTCCAACCTCTACTTTCGGGTTTGGATCCTCTACCGTTAACCGATGAGCTGCACCGGTCATATGACTAAACAGCCAATCCGTGCTAGTTTTCCATGAAACGGGCAGATATTCCGTTAACAGCTAAATAGCTGCTCAGTCGATGGCCACTCTTCCATCTGGCCCCTTACAACTCAGATTGACAACGTTTTTATACCCTGTAAAATCGATGCAGAAGCTGCAGATGTGTAATCCTGCACGAGAAGGTAGGCCCGCTCCAGTAGCTCGGGTCTGATTCAGGCCACCATCTGCCACTTCAAACTGGTTGGAGCATAAGATACTCGGCAAAGAAAACACATAAACTGGTTGCTTTGCTCTCTCTGGTTTCTACCCTCAAACAGTCCACCGAGAGCACACAAGCAAGATGATGTCATTTCTGCTTCCACTTTTTGAAAAGAAAAGATATACAGTGGCCATTGGATTGACGCCCTCTGCCTGTTTTTCCCTACACGAACACATCCACGAAGCAGAGCAGCAGATTTGGTCCAAACAAAAAGAATATGAACTAGAGATGATCAAGGTCGACTTAAACAATAAGCTCCTCTCCCTTAAGACACATCTACAGCAGTGACACGGAAGTGAACAGGAATTACAAACAGCCAAAACATACACTGGAATTACAAAAAATAGTCAGGAGTCTTGCGTGTGGTGTCAGGCTCAATTTGCCGAGGCGCAGGGTCGAATTGGAGGAAATTCTGGTCCATATTCTCACCGATCTCTAGTATCGCAGCCATGTTCCCGCAACGATAACAATAATTTGGAGCACTGAATACAGTCACCACATTCTTTTCCTGACGTACAAACAATATGATCAGAGCTAAGAGGGTGAAACATGTCTCCAAGAAAATCTGAGGGACTCGATCTGCTGATTTTGGCATGTAATTTATTATTTTCCTTTTCATTTCTTTCATGCAAGTTTTAGCTTTCCAATTAATTCAAACTTTCATGGGGGAAAAGGAGGAGAAATTTCCATGCTTTCAGAGAAAACCATCCTCCAAAGAGCAATTGGAAAATTGTTAGTTAATACCTCACGCTCAGAGTCTATATAAGCAAGGAAAACGGTAATATTCAGATAACTTTTCTTTTTTCATCAAGGCAAAGGACAATTCACTAACCTGGCACCAGTTGTATCCTTCCATGACAAGCTGATGGGCTCTTGAGATCAGAGTGAGACCATTGGTGTGATTGAAGTGGGCAGCAATATCCTGTCCAAATGTATACCCAGCACCCCGTGGAGATATTCCCCACCCACACCGATCGTCTGGATCAGACCACAAGAGGTCACACATTGGTCCTTCATGCGGGACCTAGCCATCTCCAACAAAATTAGAAATCACCAAAAGATATTCCTAAAAGATCAAGGACAGCCCATGGAGGGAACATCAACAAGAGACAATACAGGTTCAGTAAACAAGTTAGCTACCAAAGTAAAAGCAGAGAAGTTTCTTTCTTGGGAAGCAATCTTGAACATACCTCCTGAATCCGGTCCAATGCCCGAATGTTGTCTAACGTGTCCAAAGACGGCGAGAGACCCCCATGCAAGCAGAAAATCTATAGTGTGGAAAAGAGAAGCAAGAAATGGTAAGAACATGAGAACATGATGTTAAAAGTTCACACTAAGCGTAATCATTACCTGACTTTCAATGAGTGCAGTCAGGGGCAGATAATCAAACAGATCTGTGAAGTATTTCCAGACATTGGCATTTCCATATTTTCTCAGACATTCATCATAAAATCCATACCTGAAATGAACAACAACAAATATTTATATCATATTACACGCAAGAGATGTTGACACTGATGTGCACGTTAACTGCATCAATAGATACAAATAGAGCAATTCGATTGTAATCTAATGACATGATTTTCAGTTACTTGTAGTCATGTTTCAATCAGCTTTTCCAAAAAAAAAAAAAGCTACAAGGCTGGGCCTTCAAACACAGTTTGAATCAACATATTGTTCAACTAATAATCATATAGCCATGAGAATTTCACCTTGACATGTATAAATCCTTCAACTTTTAAAAATCCAGCATAGTAGAGGCAATCAAAAGGCTGAGCAAGGTCTTACACTTGAGTTATTTGCCGGCTCTCATGATTTCCTCTTAGAATTGTTATTCTATCTCTATAACGTACTTTCAGGGCAACTAGAAGAGTGACGGTCTCCACCGAGTAATACCCACGATCTGCATCAATCCACCAGCGTAATTAGATACCAACCCCAAAACCATGTATCAATTTGAAAGACATAGCTAGTGAAAAACTAGTCCGACATTGTTTCATGAGAAACAAAAAATGCATCAATGCAGCATCGACTAAGGTAAACAAGTAATACATTAAAGGCAACTTTCAGCATCAGTTCAGGGCATTAATACTGCATCATTCCATTCAGTTGGTGTCAACAACTATATGATAAATAACACTTGGCAAGTACTTTGCTATTTCAAATCAATGAAACCAGAATATAACATTGATCAATCAAAGCCGACCAAAAGGTTAACTAAAAGAAGCTCCTTGCGCATGATACACAAAAATTTCTCAATATTTAAAATTTTGCAGATATGCAGCTAAGAACGCATTTCAAGAAGCATAAAGCATTCTATATGGTTGTTCTCTCCCCAGCAGATTTTGTGATAATCAATGGCAACAGCAATGAGATGCTTCTCATTTTAAAGAAGAGCCTTCCATAAAATTTGACTAGAGATGAATAAATTGAGGAAAATCAACTTGAGTAGGACATCAAACCATATTCTCCCCACATTATCCAGCCGTTATGTGGAAAAAGTGGACCAACTCATCAGTATATCTTCAGGAAGTATGCAAAACAACTCAATGATAAACAACCGGAATAAAAAATTGAAGTCCCATCAGAATGGATTACTTCAAAAATCATCAAACATGGAATCTCCAAGATTCCAAGCCCAAGCTTTTGTACTCATATAGGAAAGATCTGAGCCAGATAAGTCATTGACCATAGACGAGGATTAACATCTTAAAACGGCAAAAAAATAACTTAAAAAGACTAAAATACGAGGTCAATGCACGGTTAGCCGAGGAAAACGACGGCATACCGGCATGTATCAGTGTTTTTCTTCCAGCAATCAACTGCAAATGATTGGTACAGATCTAACGAAATACTTAAAATCAGCAAAACATTCAGCAGCCACCATGAATTAGAAACACGAAGAGACAAACTCACCAACATAATCGCCCATGAAGAGGTAGTTCGTGTCAGGCGCGTTGCCTCCTATGCGAAAAAGCTCGATCAGATCGTAGAACTGACCGTGGATGTCCCCGCAGACGGTGACGGGGCACTTGACGGGTTGCACGTTCCACTCTTCGACCAGGATCGCCCTCGCATGATCGCAGAGCGTCTTTACCTCTGACTCCGAGAGCGGCTTGCACTCCATCAGCTGTTCGATCTGCCGGTCCAGATCCGTGTTCGACGGCATCTTTCCGCCTCTCCCTCCGTCTCTCCGGAACCCACCCTCGTCGAGAAGCGATGGTGGTGATAAATCTACGGCAGGCCGATCGGCCGATCAACCGGAGGCCGGCAGCTAGGGTTTGCAGCGTTGGTGGAGGTGGAGGAGGAGAGGGAGCAAAACGGAGCGTTTCGGAGGTCGATGAATGGATACCTTTCGACCATTACTCGATTTTTCTCGCTTGGTTGGCGTCTTCCGCTTCTCTCTTTCTTCCCAGCCTTTTTTCTTTTCCTTTTTTGTTTTATTTAATTGTCTATACTAATATTGGTTAAATCTTTTTGGCCAAAAATTTGATTATATGGATTTTTAGAGAAATTAATTTTCCTCCTTCCTTGTTTTTTGAGTTTTACTTACGTAACAAATGGCAATTGCATATCATATTTAAATATATCAATTTGAAATATTATATAAAATTTATCAATTTCATCTATTTTATTAGTGATATTATTTTATCTTTAAATATATATTTTATGCACTCAATCTAATAAGCAAGACAATTGAATTTATTCATTTTTATGAGGAAACCTGATGTGTAACATATTCATACATTTGATCGTTATGGTACAATAGGATTAGATCTTGCGACCCAAGAAAATGAAGCCTACTCCCAAGAGTTGCAGTTACAAATCAATTCAGTTTTGAGTAACATGATCAAACTATTAATGTATTGCTCAGGTGAACCTAAATATGAAGCCCATCTCTTCTTTTGCTCTTGCTAAAAATAGACAGATTTAGTTTCGGGTGGGACAGGAGATTTTGTTATTCTATCAAGGATGTGCAAAGACTCCGATGATGAACCACAAGGATACTCCTTTGGAGCTTGTGACATGAAAGGATTTAACACTAGTATCGATTATTTTTTTATATTAACAGTATCTACTATCATAACAATTAACTAATTTATTATATAATATATTATATAATATAAGACTTACTATTAGTTATAATATATTAACTATTAAGAATTTTAAATTATATACCTGATATACTATATATTATTAGTTTATTTGCATAATAGTCTTCTGGAGCAAAAGAGATTCAATTGGGCCGTCGTTTGAACAAGGCGGGAGAAATTGGCCCGCAGCGTAGCAAAACGACGACGTTGAAGCAGAAACTTCACGGAAACGCCGTCGTCTAGGGTACCGGTGCCGGGTGTCCTTCTTTCCGGCGAAATAAAGTGTACGCGGCTGAACAGAACGATCACCTCTTATCCGGCGGGAGACACCAGCTATGGAGCTGCTCAAACTCACCAAGTTTAAGCTCCACCTCCGGGCGCTAGTCTCCGAAGTTCGTGATCTTAGGGTGATTGTCTATCGCTTTCGCTCTCTATGACTCTCTCTCTCTCTCTCTCTCTCTGATCGTCTTCAAATTGCAGGAGAGGGAGCAGTCAGCAAACGAGCAGCTCCACATCCTGGCTCAGGTTCACTGTCCTATCACTCTTCACCGTGAATTTCGTTTGTGTACTTGATATTGATGTCATCGGATTGCAGAAGCAAAAGCAAACCGACGAGGAGTATGCCAGGAGGGTCCAGGAATTGCAGGCGGAGGTGGCGTCTTCTAATGGGATTCGCCAGAAACTTGAGCGGAAGGTCCGGCTTTTCTTTTAATCTGGTTTGCATTGTGAAATCGATAAGTAGAGGATGATATTACTGTCGTGTTATAGATTGACCATCTTCAGGACGAGAACCTGTTGCTGGAGAACAAGCAGAAGGAGATCAACGCGGCTATACAGGGCTTGGTTCAGTCAAGGGATGAATTTATTCATGCTTATGAGGTTGATTCCACTAGTGCTAGTCTGTAGTGTCTCCTCTTTGGAGTGCATTTGCAAATTATGGTACTGGTGATGTATTGCGTTACACGGCTCGTCAAGTATCAACTCCATTGACTGAATTTTTTGCGTCTATTGTCAAGGCAATATGCATAATATATATATTCGGAAACTCTCATTTATTTTTTTGAACTGTACCAAAGTAAAATTACAAGCAGTCATGTATCGTATTGATATGCAGGAGTCAACTTGCGAAATGAGGCGTGCCATTGAGACTAGAGATAGGAAGCTCATGATGCTATCAGAGAAAATAAGTTATTATCTTTTTCTATTTGATTCAATAGAAAAGGAGGCCCAAACTGTCAAGCAAGTTGTGGATAATGTGAAGCACCTTGTGAGTGAAAAAGAGGAGCTAGGCATGTCTGTCTCTGGAATTATATACTTGCTGAAAACTATTCTGGACTAAAAAGCTTGTTCTGTTGTGAAGATACTAAGATGCTATTCTCTGCTAAACTTGTCTTTTACTTGCAGCATCCAGCTTAAGATCCAAAGTGGAAAAGGTCTCTGCATTTGAAAAGATATTTGTAGGTAATTTACTATCATGTACTGACAAGATTCATCAATTTTATAATTTTACGGTAAATACTATTTAAATGATTAAAATTTTACCTTTCGTGGCAGCAATGCATGTACTCCACATCTACCCACTAAGTTCCCTCGTGTTTCAAAATTGTCTCATGCAGAAAAGATTTGTGACTTAGAAAACAAGACGAAGAGAGATGAGGAAGAGCTGAAGAGAAAGGATAGGATTATTTTGGAGCTTGAAGCGCAGCTCGAGGCATCAAAGATTAGCGACAAGTACCAGACTTATGTTGAAGAAATATCCTTACAAGATTCATTCTATATGCTAATTTAAAATGGTATGGATATTATTCCATTATAGTTTCATCCTTTACCTATCTCACCTTCAGAGGACGCTTTCAGCAAAGGATGAGGTTATACGGAATTTACTTTCTGAAAAAAAGGTAGGGGCAAGTGATTTTTCATTGTTCACTCTGCTGTTCTCTTGATTCTTGATCCAATAATATCTGAATATCCCCTTGAATGATTACTATACAGGCACTGCTTTTTGAACTAGGAAGTCTGGCAATTGTGCTACAGAAGGTTCATGACACATTCACTAGTATGAATGAGGAGGTCAGAGATATTCTAATTCTCAGTAATCCCACTTCTGGAATTCTTTAGTACAAAATGTACAAGCATGATGTAAATCATGTCCACTACAGATAATTTTATTTAATGCTTTATGTTGGCCAGTCAGATTTGGGAATATGTGTCAATAAATTCTGACCAACATCTCTGATCGATATTGTTGATCTACTAATCATTGATCAGGAATTCAGTATTGTAATGGTCTTGTCTTGAAAGTTCTCCAAAAAGCTTCTCATAAATGGCAATCAATTATTGAAAAAATGGCAGCTGTCTCTATACTCACATAATCATTTTCCTTCAATTATATAGCATCTTGATGACAAGATGCATTGATATTCCTTAAGCAACTGATCTTCGTATGTTTGAATTTTTATTCCAGGACAAAAGGAAATTTGCTTCAACCCTGGGGAATCAGCGAGGAGTTTATCTGGTAAAAAATGAAACAAATGGGTATGGTCCAGTTCATAGTCCACCTTCAGATTGATATCAAAACCTCATATATGAACTGCAATTAATTATTCTATGTTTACTGGGCGGCAGAAAAGATAAATTGAGTCATTCAACAGTATATGTTTTAGCTCTGGCATGTCTTTTGTAGGAGGAGGAATCAGCACTCTTACTTTGCAAACTACATAGTAATTACTGTTCTATTGATAGCATGGTCTACAAAAAATTATGCGAGGGAGCAACTTGTGGAGTCACTTCCACAATGAAACATCATTATCTGTGAAATGTTGTTTTTCTTTTGGAGCATCTATCTAACAATCAACAGTACTCCCATAATGTAGAGATCCTTGCAAGGAGAATGATTTTCATTTCACGTGTGAAGGATCTCTAAACGAAAATGGCATGAAAGATGCTGCAACAAATTCAGGTGACCCAATTTTCCTGCGTGTTAACATGCATAGTCCACTGCTGTAGTCTTACGATTAGCCTTTGCGTATAGTTTTCTTTACTTTCACAACAAGTGAAAATCACTTCCCTTAAGAAAGTCTGACGTGGAAAAACTTGTAAATGTACCACAGAAAAATTTCCCATTCTCACCGAAGAGTGGCCATGTAGGTAGATGTGGGATGTATAGAAAAACAAAATTATTTGCTCTTCTTCTTTTTATTGGTGCTTTATCCATTCAAATTCTTGAGACTATGATGCATTTCAAGTGGCGTTCTTATTGGTCTATCATCTGTAGGAAATACAAGTTTGTGCTCTAAGTGTGATCCTTTTCCTGTGCAGAGTTGTGTCTACCACCAAAGCAGAAACCAACCATTGATATGTTCATGGAAAACAAGTTTGAATCCTCTGTCTCCGAGGCAAGTGGCTAGTTACCTCATCATTTGCAGCTCAAGATTCCATCGGTCCTACTGAAAGATAGTCATCTTCTCTCATGACAAATGGCAGTTTGCCCGGTCACCTTCACAATCTACTCAATCGGAACCTCGGAGTGCAGATCACGCTCAAAGCATGTCGGTCAATGATGGGAAGGTATGACCACTTTTGATCTGTAACAAATTGCAAAGTCCAAACATCCAGCCGAGAAATTTGAATTCATAGTTTCAAACGCTATTAACCATTCCTTTGCAGGAAAACCGCACCATTCTGCAGCACTTGGAATCTGAATGCTCAGCAACCCAAGCAGAAAACGCCGCCGAAGGTTAAGCCCATATATTCCTCTCTCGTCTAGATTAATTCGTATCACTTGGAAGGCCAGCTTGCCATCAAAACGTATAAAGTATCTCTCACAGGATTTCCCTCCTGCACACACGAGAAATTTCCTCATCTATACTCTGATTCTATAGTGTTAACATAGCCAGGTACCCTCCAATTGTTGTAATTTTTCACGTTCCAATGTTACCCTCGAGGAGGACATTCTTTTTTCCCAATGGAAGGATGAAGACTAAGGGCAAAACTGTCAAACATGTTCAGTGCGTGTAGATTGTAGCACACATTGCTTGTAGATTGAGGGCATCAATTTGCTAGGAATTGTAATCCATGCACTAGAAAGACCCAAGCAAAATTCTGATGACGATGATCATCATCATTATTATTATTATTATTAGTATTATCATTATGTCATCGTCGTCATCGTGCTATGGGGCCGGAAAATTACAAAATCAGTGCAACAAAATCAGCAATGTACGAGGTCGGTGTCGTACTTGAACTTGGGGCCTGGAGGATTGTTGGTGGGGGGAGGCCCCACAATTGTACATGTCAAGTGACAGCCTGGCCCCGGCCCTGAATCTATCTGATACATTTGATGCTGCAAGTTGGAGGAACGGAGCAGAGCGCTGACATTCAGGTGAAATTTTTGTTGTTCCATTGGACCCCTTCGGGAATCCCCACATGCTCGTCGTTCGACTCACCGTTTCTTCCCCACCTTTGGAAAGCGTTATTAAGATCTAAAATTGTGTGTCAGCTTGGATGTAAGTAACATCATTAATTCTATGCGAAGAGCTAACTAGGAACATGTTATTGCCTCTTTTTATGTGTAAATACTTAAACAAGATAAAGGTACCACATGTGTGTATATATATATATATTCCACTCGAAGTTATATACTATGATAGATAATAAAGAGAATTTGGTTGCTCACCCTAATTGAATTCTCATCACCATTGGATCATCTTAATGACTGATTTAACGGGCTAATAGCTTTAGGCAATTTTATATGGGCTTTTATTGAATAATTATTGGTTTCCGAGAAAAATGAACGTATCATATGCAGTTCCAACTTTGCACTCCTACCGAGCACATGAAGATTCTCCTAGCCATGGTCCGTCTCATCTATGTTATTTTATTATTTATTTTTTTAAATTATTATGATTATGATGCTGTGCTTGCCGTCCGGGTTAATTCCTCTTGACCTGATGATGGAGTGGACCCGGTCTTCTCTAGAGGTCAGCTCTTCCGGTGGACCTCAAGTTCGATGAATAGACTTGCAAGCAAGCCGAGTCTTGGTGGTATTCACCTGGAATGGCCATCTGAAATTTAAATCAGCACACCGTGGGAATAGATGGGTATATGAGAAAGACAGATATGCTCTTTCGAAAATGTTTAGGGACCTACTTTCTTTTATGTGAGAGGGAGTCTTTAAAATCATCTAGGGAGACTATCCAACCACGTGATTCTTCTGTGTTGAAGTCACCCGTGTTGATCCGTCTACAGGAGGTTTGTGGTTCATATGATGGTCAAGTTGGCCAACTCATTGGTTGTTGGTCAAACTACGGCCAGACAGCCAAGCACCATCAAGTTAGAGTTAGCAATCTAGGACGGCACGGAGCTTTCAGGCCATGCCCACTGCCCACCATCTCAAGAGGCTAGAAAATTCCAGTTCGGGCATGAAAATTTCATGCTTTGGGCAACTCGACTCCAGCATTGATAGTACAAATAAATTTTTAAATAATTTATATATAATAAAATAATCTAAATTTATATTAATTTGAATAAAATATTAAAATTATTATTAAAATATAATTATATGTATATAATTAATAACTTTTAATTTTTTATAATTTTATTTTTATTATAAAATTTATTTTCGAGTCAGCGTGATATTTTTGAGTTATACTTGTTGTGCGGCCCGATATCTTAAGCAACCCAAAAACACCATTACATGCATGGTTTTTTTTCTTGACATACCAAAGTTTGCCACCTCTAAATTGAGATGGTTCGACTAGATAAGAGCGGAGTACAGCCAACGGACCAGACATAATTGGGTGGTTCGACTGAATGAGAGTAGAGTGCAGCCGACCAATGAGGCGCAATGGGCTAGTCTGACTGGATGAGAGAAGAGTGCAACCAGTCGACCAGGCGCAATTGTATGGTCCAACGTGATGGAAGCAATTTCCCAATCAAATTCCAACTCTATCTCTTCGTTACTAAATTAATTTAAAACTATCTTTTTTATGGAACATTTGAGGCGTTTTTTTCTTTTTTTTCTTTTGGGATCGGTTGGACCCGGGTGATCCTCCTTGATCAACATACTCACTAGGAGGGGAACATTAACTTGCAAATTAAATTTTTGTAATAGGTGGCAGAGGATCGAAAGGATGGGGAACGATGGGTACATCTAATCTCCATTCTTATGCACCGGTGGTTCTTCTGCATGTCGATGGAACTTGCTTCGGCTCCTACTAGGTGCCACGGTCTCATAGCACCCTTTGCACAAGCTTCTTCTACGTTCATGTTCGTCTATTTCCTTTTTGGTTAAATGAGTAGAAATTTAATAAATTTCACCTAATTTAAATTAAAAAAAGTTAATATATTAGATAATATAATAATCGATTAATATGTTCAACGGTGTATTAGATCCGTCATTAGTATTTGAATACTAACTTATAATAATTTTAAATCCTATAATTGATCAATGATAGATAAATCTTTTTTTTTATATGTATAATTTTTAATTTTAGCAATGACCGAAATATTCCAAGACATATTTGCTTGTGTAAAGGTGAAGGGAAGATATGCAAATTCTGCGGACCGCACCGGAAACTTATCGAATCTTGTGAAAGCCAAACGTGAACGCCAACATCGAACACATCACAATTGGAAAAAAAAATAATTCAAAAAACGAGAACCTGTGCTTGGAAATTGGAATAAATTTTTATAGGTTAATGCGAGAGAGAGAGAGAGAGAGAGAGAGAGAGAGAGAGAGAGAGAGAGAGAGGGAGGTTAATGAAATGCCAGGTGGCAGACTAGCTGTACGGGTAGCTCAACACAGTCACAGCACACGCTCGGTCAACAACATCGCGCCACGTGGCGGGCAACCCGCGAGTACATGCGAGTCCCACCGACCACTAGGGCGACCGGAGAAGCCCTTTGGTTATCTTCTTCAATTCATACAGTAGTGTGAAAAGAATAATTAATTAAATTATAGTAATTAAGAAAATGAATATTGATGGTTATTTAAAATTTTATAATTATTAATTAAAGTAATTTTAGAGGTAATTTCTTAACTGTGTTACTGTGAAATGAGAATATGTAAATATCTTCTTCTTCTCCGAACTGCCGTCTGTCAAGCTGTCTCTCTCTCTCTCTCTCAATAATTATTTCTGACTTTGATATCTCTCTCTCTCCCTCTCTGTAAAAAATCTTTGCTTTGGTTGGTCTGTCTTCTGTTGAAAGCTCTAATCAACCTGCCCAACAATATCTACTTCTCTCTCTGTGCTCTGTTTCAGCTCTCAATCTCTCTCTCTCTCTCTCTCTCACTGTGCGTGATTGCACAGTGTCTTCACTCTCCTGCCTTCCCTTCTGTCAGTGACCTCCACCGGCGGGTCATGCTGATCGGAGTGCGGTGCTGATCAGGCAGTCTTCCAACATGGGCACGTGCGTCTCTGCGCCTCGGGCGTGCGTCGGTGGTCGGGTGAGCTCGAAGAAGAAGAATAATAATAAGAAGACGGCGCCAATCACCCCGGTGAATTCGCGGAGCAGACGGAGGGTGATCCGCAGGAGAGTCTCCTCTCGTCGATCCTGCGATGGATCGCTGGAGAAAATTGATTCGTCCAGACCCCATGATCGCTCCTTCAGCAATCCCATCTATCAAGGTACTCTTCATGCCTCACTCCACTACAAGATGCGCACCTGATTTTTATACAACGAACACGAGCTGTGTCGTGGCGATTGTTGGAATTTGTCAATGGCTTTGTACTGATTCGTTGCCATTGCCTCAGCTGTTAGCTTTGCAATATACTTCTGAATCTGAGGACAGCATTGAAATTGATCTGGGGGATTCTAGCTTCCGAGGTGCATATGGAGCTCATTAATCAATTTGCTGAAGGGGACAGCGAGTGTTGTTAAATTGCTTTTCTTTTCGTCGGGGACAAAAGCTAGTGCAGTTCACTTTGTCATTAAGAAGGCCAACTCTTGGTCTCCCCAGAAAAGGGTGGCTTTAGAGAGAGATATTCTGGTTTTTTGGTAGATGCCTGCTCATTTGATCTTCATGCAGGATGAGGCCGTTGTTATTATTATTTTGGTGGTCTTCTTGGATGACTTGTCTCTCTGCGTGCTCGTTAGAATCTGAGGAGACAATGTTGTCGTGTCCTAGGTAGTAGAAGAGATTATAGCTCTGCAAATTCGACCTCAGATCTTGTAGCTACTGATTCAAGACCTTAGGTGGTTGCCGGTTTGCTTTTTCTGGAATGGAGGATGATCTGACCTTGTAGTGTAGTTACCTAGGTTTTTACCATGTGGGTGACCTTGTTCTGGTTATTTGAAACCTTTGTATCATTTCATAAATAAAAGATTTTACATGGGTTATTTTTCAAAATTTTCCATGCCAAAGAAGTCTATGCTGAAAATTCTTCCGGCAGCTGGTGAAGGTTAATCTGAAGTTGGTTTTTGGCAAAGCCGAATAAAGAGTTGTTGGGGTGGAATTGAGGTGCCAGATGTGAACTCTTTGTTATTACTTTGAAGAATTTAAGGAAGATTTCCATGGATTCCACTTTAAGACACATTTTGGGTCGGTAAGAAAGGCCTTCAATTTCAGTGTGTTTCATTAATCTCTATTTAGTTTTTCACTAGACCACCACTCATAAGTTACACTGTGTTAAATTTGTTGTGAGCCCATAAAGGATTGGGCCCGTTTCCACTTAAAAGCTCAAGCTAATAGGTGGCAGTACCCCACCTTCTTATAAGCCCACAACGTTTTCTTCATTTAATCGATGTGGAATCATATATCTCAACACACTATATAATGCACATAAGCTATTGGATAGTAATGTAGAACCAAAGAAAAGAGGCCTTGAGATCAGAGATCAATTGCAGGTTTCTTTTTGTATTCTTTTTTTTTTTTTGGATAAATGTTGCAGGTTCCTTTTGATTGGATGAAAATCCAGTATCAATTTATTCTCTTAGGCTATGTGACAGCATTGATGCTTTTAATTTCCAACTCCTACATGAATCATTTTCTGATGTGACAATATATAATTTAGCTATACCATCAATGGAATCTTCCCCGTTGTAGTTTGGTTATTTTCCTTATGGCATACATAACAAAAAAATGTTATTTTGCTATTTAGTGATAGTACAGATTGTCTTACTTATCTTGTTTTGCTATTTTTCCATGTCTGGGACCACTTGTGAATTCTGTCTAATTTTTATTATATTGGATTAGTTTCAGGAAGTATTGAGGAAGCATGGTTCGATTCAGTTGCAATATTTGATTCAGACTGTGACGAAGAAGACTACCGGAGTGTCCCTGATGGTATTATCTGATCCAATTGGCCCTCGTCCTTCTATATGCAAGATGATCATGTGTTTGATGTTTATTGTATCTCCAGATGTATTGTCAATAACTGGCTTTGAAGGGGCATCCAGATCAAGTACTGCCTCACTCAGAGATTCTATACATGGTGAAAGCCTTCTTACTACCCAACGTGCTTCTTCTATTGATCAGATTCAGAGACCATCTAATATACTACCTGAGAATTTTGGTGCTCAAGGCTAACATTCAGATGATACTGATGCCAATACAAGATCGAACAATGTGAAGAAACCTGTTTTTCTTAATGAAATCTCATTGCCTGCAGATGGAGCTGTTGGAAAGGACGAAGGGTTGTTGGATAATTGTGGAATCATTCCAAGCAACTGTTTGCCTTGTCTTGCTTCATCTGTGCCCTCGGTTGAAAAGAGAAGTTCACTAAGCACTAGTCCACCAGGTCCAAGGAAAAGGGTTACATCAAAGCTTTCATTTAAGTGGAGGGAAGGTCATTCCAGTTCTACACTCTGTAAGTATATTTTGCTGCTGAGTTGGAATTGTTGCCACCATAACTCTGTGTAAGTGTTCCTTCTAATTGTATAATATCTAACCTCGTTTAATCTTTTGTTTTCAGTTTCCTCAAAGTCTTTTCTGCAGAGACCCCTAGCAGGTTCTCAAGTGCCATTTTGGCCCATTGAAAAGAAAATGCTCAATTGTTGGTCAATCATTGAGCCAAGTTCTTTCAAAGTTAGGGGAGAGAACTACTTCAGGTACTGAAAGTGGAATAAATTGATATATTTGCTTAGCTTTATTTTGTCTTGCTATCCTGTATACAAGACATGATGCTAAAGTTGATCCATATGTTGTTTCAATTATCCATTTAACTTTCTTCAAGAACGTTCGTGAAACATTTTTGCTCCTTGCTCCATGCTCCTAATTCATATTCATATTGTATGGCAGGGACAAGAAGAAGGATTTTGCTCCTAATCATGCAGCATATTATCCTTTTGGTGTTGATGTATTTCTGACTCAGAGAAAGATAGAGCATATAGCTCGTTTTGTGGAGCTCCCCACTGTCTATTCCTCAGGGAAACTTCCTCCTGTTCTTGTTCTGAACGTTCAGGTACCACGTATGCTAGTTTACACTGCTTGCTCTCTGCAATGTCTTTCCATGCGCTTGTATGATCCTCATGCTTTCATCCTTGTGGCTTCTGCACATTCCAATTATGTTCTTGGGCACATAAATGAACTATTGGTTGGAGGTCTTGGTGAATGATGAAATGGATCTAGAATTCTATAAATTGCTATCTGGACTCTGATTAATTTTTCTGGGTATGCATGCTATTTACCTTTTCAGATCACACATTTTTTTTTTGGATGTTATGATGCATTGGCAAGAGGTATTCTTCGTTCCATTTGTTTCTATGAGGAGCTAACAGCTATTTTGATTCATGCTCCAGATACCCTTGTATCCTGCTGCAATCTTTCAGAGTGAAACTGATGGTGAAGGAATGAGTTTTGTGCTTTACTTTAAACTTTCTGACAGTTACGAGAAGGATCTTCCTTCACATTTTCAAGAGAGAATCCTGGTAAGACTTATATTGAATATCTGATGGGATATAGTTATAGATTACCTAGTCTCAGAAATGTTAAATAAAATGGGAGAAACTGCATATTATACCTTGTCTTAGGCATTTTCTTCAATGCGTAGGATCTTAAACATTCATGTGACAAGTCTAAGTAGAATAAAATCATTTTAGTTTCTGACTTTGGTATGTTCCTCAGTTCAGATTCAGGTTATATTTCAAGATGTCGTGTTTTAATCTCCTGTTGATGTTGATTGTTTTATTTTTGTCGCTGGCTGATCTATTCATAGTTTCCTGTTATTGTTTCTCATTTCTCTAAAACAGAAATTGATCAATGATGAAGTCGAGAAGGTCAAAAGTTTTCCTGTGGATACAATTGTACCCTTCAGGGAAAGATTGAAGATATTGGGCCGTGTTGCAAACATGGAAGACCTGCACTTGAGTGCTGCAGAGAGGAAGGTCATGCAGGCCTACAATGAAAAGCCAGTTCTTTCGCGTCCTCAGCATGAGTTTTACTTGGTAGGTTTGCAGATTTATAATGGGAAATCATTTTTCTTTCAACAGATGAGATTGGTCATCCATGAGATGGTCTCTTCCACTAGTAGCTTCTGACTTGATTAAGTCCTTGTAAGTCGATGGGTTTTTTCTGCTTTTAATCTTGGCATATTCCTTGAATCAACAGCAAGAAGCGTTCTCTTGGACTAGCGTGTGTAAAGAATAAAGAGGGAATTTCTTATATTTGTTGTCTTAGACCATATTTACCTGTAAACTATGAGAATACACCTTAGAAATAGTTCACTTCTACATATATAGGAGGATCATTCCATGTATATATCCTCAGAGGCTGACAGCAATGAAATTCCACAGGGAGAGAATTACTTAGAGATTGATATAGATATGCACAGATTCAGTTACATCTCTAGGAAAGGTTTTGAAGCATTCCTAGATCGACTCAAGCTCTGCATCTTGGATGTTGGCCTCACAATCCAGGCAAGTTTCCCGTTTCCTTTTCCCTCCTTTCCCCTCTTTTCAAACAGCTTAGCCATCAAGTAGTCCTGTGTTATTTGTCATTGCAGCTCATAATTCCTCTTATTTTCTTTCATTTTAAAACAAGCAGGGGAACAAGGCTGAAGAGTTGCCGGAGCAGGTCTTGTGCTGTATAAGATTGAGTGGGATTGAGTACAAGAATTACGAGAAATTGGGTTTAAATCAGGAACCACCCCTTTGATTGACTTCGTAACTAAATCATGTAATGCATTGATTATTGTCACTCACTACGGTTTCTAACTAATAAGAAGTAAATGTTCTGTATCCCTTTTCCTGTTTCGGGTAATCTTTGACACAAGTTGAAAGTTACTTCAGCACTACTCCTGTTGAACAACTGCCCTGAGGGGAACTCCAGAGGGATGTTTTCCTTGTATTTCTCTTTGGGACGAGAAGAAATGTAGAATGCTCGAAAAAAGAGTCAATGCTATTATTTCTTGCTTGGTTTCCGATGGAAATGGAATTCGGCATGAAAGTGGAAAAGACCTGGCTGATAATAAAAAAATCTGGGTATGATTAAGCCTTTGAAGATAAAACACTGAGCAACTAACTAATGATTCATTCTGTAAGGCTATCAGTCTGCTAATTGTTGCTACACCTTCTATATAAAGAGAGCAAACTCGAATTCTTGTTCTTTCACAAACTTATGTACTGTGCATATGCTTAAGGTCCAGCGCACGGGTTTGAATGGCGGAGGGAAGGGAATCCCCCAATCCCAACTCCAAGTTGGGTCCTCTCCCTTCGTAACAGTAGCAAACTTGAGCCCATAGAATTCCAAACAAACAGAAACGGTCTAGACTCCTCAAAGATCTGAGGTGAAATTTGATCAATTCCCCACGATGGCCGACTTTTCTTTAGTAGATATAAGAGCTTGCTTACCTGGGAGACTCACTCTACTGGCTTTTAGTTACTTCCATGAGATAAGACTGAGGAAATTGATTTTGCTGTGGGGCTCACGACGTCCCGCTCCATCCCAAAGTTAGCCTTCCCGCTCAGCATCTTTATGGCTATCTGTGCTACATCAGCAAACCACTCTTCCTCCGGCAGCACACTGCCGGAAAAAAAAAAAAGGCAGTAATTAAAGGGTGCATCTTAGTGCAGAAGTGGCTTTTTTAAGAAAATTCATCTCAACATTCCAAGCGTTTCTGTCAGCTTTTACCTGTACGGATCTATTCCAGTTGAAGCGGTTGCCTCTATTGCTCTCTCTATGATATTCTTGATGACTTGATGAAGATGCCTTGATAAGTAACGGCCTTGTGAAGAGAACAGGATCACGAATTCCATATCCAGATAGAACTGCAGACATTCCAACGTAAAAGACAGTTCTCTATTCAGTCTCACAAACTGATTCAAATGAGAAGGTGAAGCTTGTTCTGGCCTACCTGCCGAAGCCCAAGAGGGCCCAGTGGCTTCTGCCCCTGCTCGATCTCTTCCCAGAATGCTTGATCATCAGAAAGCCACAATATGACAGTCTCAGTGAGCCTCATCAGCAAAATAGTAGCGAACCTTTCCCTACCCACAAACATGTCAATCGCAAAGCTTGACATCCTAGTCAATTTTAGGAAGAGTTCCTACGCAAAAACCAAGAAGTACGAGGAGCACATAAAATGGTCAAAATCATGTTCGGTGTGAAGGGATGAAATGATCTTGAGATAGAATCAAACACATGCATGATACAAATGTACAAGCATCACAAAAGCTGCAAAGAAAAGAATCAGGAAGAGGTCGGTGAGTTGCAGTTGCTTCCTCAAAAGCGGTACAAGTAAGTTTTCTCTCAGTGGATGCCTTCAAGGCAATGGAATGGCCTCTTTTATGGGAAATAGTCACGTTCTATATGGTGATTCTTGTACCAAATGTAACATCAGAATAATCTTAGTGAAATGACGCATGGAATGACCTCACTTTTACGTAAATCTACATTTCAGTGATATATGGGAATCGGGTGAATTTGATACAACAAAGTTATCCTTCAGTTGGTATTAGGTGAAGTTCTTGAGATACCTGGAATATAGGAGAAGGAAACCACTCAGGTTCATCAGGGAAATCATCCAAAGCTGTATACATCTGTGAATTTAGCCGTATATCGCCATCTTCTGAGAAAATTATCTCAAGCGCATGCTGCCTGCAGAAACTGTCCCTCAGCCGATCCACCAACCTCTGGAGCCGCCTCTTCCACTCCCTCTGCTCAGGAAGCCGATTCTGCCTGCCTGAAGCTCTTCCATTCTGGTCATCAGTTTTACTGGGCAACAGCTTCATGGCGGCTCTGGGAAGAAGCTCATCTGCCAGCAACAGGCCATTGGCTAACAGAGCTATCTGCTGGGCTTCTGTCTCGGCCATTTTCACAATCCTGCTGGTCGCTCCTTCGGGGTTGTCTTCGTTCTCTGCAGTGCCCGGCAGGGCATTTATGAGCAGGCTGACATAAGATCCAAAAACCTGTATCAGGCCTTCGAGCGTGGCTCCTTCCAGCTGCAGGCTCTCGAGGGGCCCCACATCCTCGAGAAATTCCTAGATCAGAATGAGAATATCCCAGTGAAGCTACTTCCTTATCTTGAGAAACAAGAACAGGTTCAGTTTTCAGTTTTCTTGCAATGAGCCTACTTATTTTCCTTTGATTCAGTCCTTCAGAGAACAAATTAAAGTTTCCAAGTTGCGGAACAGACCGTTAGTAACCACATTTGGTGCCTTCCTGACAACGGGAAAACCAAAAAAACTGGCCACGTAAAGTTAAGAATTATTCACCTGAACCTTGAGTTAAACTTGTGAGCACTACTGTGGAGCCTAAGGCTGCCGACACGGCTCCTGTGCTGAGAAATGGTCGACGAGGAAGCACGAGATCAGTTGGCGCCACCAAACCGGGCACAAAGCGAGGACAGTTGGTCGGCAGTTGCTAAGGGCCGCACTGGTTGCTCGATTCTCTTCAAAGTTAGTTGCTAGCGCCTGCTCAATACATGGCCTGAAGAGCCTCAGCAGGATAGGAGAAAGCGCCAGCCCACGCGCTTCCAGCACGGAGCAGTGCCCCAAAGCAAGATGTGGACACACGAGCAGCGACGCCTGAGGGGCTCCTGAAGGGGCCGCTGCTGAGGCCAAAGACCCGTCTCTTCAGGAGGCTGGCAAGTCCCTCCATCTCCCCTGACAGTCCCAATGTCCAACGAGCTCCGAGTAAAAGCTTTTTGGCTCATTTTCCAAAGACAGCAGGGAAATCACTGGCTGCCTGCCCGACAGTCCGGGAACACGGGAGCTTGGTGCAAAATTGTGCAGCGGCAGTAAGGCACCCCACCAACACGAGGATGAGCTCTGGGGACCCGAATGCCTGTGGTGTTGCGGTGGAGCTTCTGGTGATGGGGAGGAGAAGCAACACGTGTGTGCGCCTGGCGGCACCATTCTCCTAAGCTTTTTCAGGGGCTTGATTGCAGAACGTAGTATCCGGTCCGCGAAGAGAGAGCGCTGTCTCTGCTAAGCTGATCGGGGGCAAGTTTTCTGCCTCTGCTCGGTAATAGCGTTCCGGAGAGACAACCAAGTTGTTCTGCGGGGCTCAAAGTCCCCCGCTTCGGTTGCTTTCTTTCTGACTAGCTTCCCCTCGCTCGAAGGCAGCCAAAGCTTCGTCCACCCTCCTCTCAGCCATTAAGACTTCAAAGGTTCTCAAAGGAATTCTACTAGCCCGACTGCTTCCATGCTTGGAGAGGCTCCCTGTCTCGGGGGAGGTGGGAGGTGTCCTCCTTCGGATGAAATCGGATGCCACATTGGGGCTTATGAAGATCTGCACAGGACTCCTTCTGCTAATCCCATTGTTGACGATGGCGCCTTGAGCTCGAGAGGAGGTCTCCTCATGGAGAGAAGCTGCCCCTTTCAAGTGTTGGAGATCCTCCCCGAGACGTGCTGCAATACGGGAAACTCGTGTCCACATCATGAAGCTCTGATACATTACGAGATTCGAAAGGCAAGGTAATATCTAGTTGCTCAAGCAGCTTTGCCTCCCACATGGCACTATGGAGTAACGAGGAAATTCATCTTCCTTAAACACACACTGAACTCGGCAGTGAAAAAACAGTACTGCAACCGGGGATATCCTTGCTCACCGTATGAAAAGCTCCCTAATTGCATTACACACTTTTTCCGCATTTCCTGCTCGCAGAGGCCTTTCCTTAAGATCCACAAGGTAAGCCGTAGAGTGCTTTTATTTTTCCTGCTGCAAGAAATTTGAATTAAGAAGAGCAAGCCGAAATTGACGCCAAATGCTGTCACAGGGAAAAGTCGCAATTTATTGAACAGACGATCAGTGACAAGAAATGCATTTCTAGCCTCTCCCGCGGGACCTTTTCAATTCATCTGTTTTGGCACTTGTCTTAACGTCAGTGAGGTGACGGTAGGCATTCTGGCTCGAAACGCCGAGGAGGATTTGAAGATCTTTTAACCACTGTCGCTCAGGCGGCACTTCGGCTTCAAAGTCATGGAGTACTCTTTCGCCCCTGAGGAAGAGCCAGAAAACGAACTCAGTGCGTTCCCTCTTGTTTCCTAAGGGCGTGGGGTTTCAGGGCCGATTTCTGCACCCTGTTCCCGGCGTCCACTCTCGTTTCCGGGTGGCTTCTCGCATGGCTCGAATGTCACAGACGTTTCTCCTGTCAATCTCGAGTTTTGAAGGATTTTGCAGAAACCGCCTGGGGCGCGGAGGAACGGTTCGGTTTGGAGGCTGAGGAGAGAGGGTGTGGGATAGAACTTGCCTGCCCAACGGGAAGGAAGGAAAAGAATTATGAAACCACAACGGAAGAGCTAGAAATCCCCTCCTGTCCAATCTTCATACCAACGAACTCCTGAGCGCCACCGTTCATCTTTTTACAAGAGAGCCTGATTATTTTATTATTTTTATTTTTATCTCACGCCGATGGTTTTTTGGTTCTTATGCTATCCACTAGCTGCACAGTCAGTTAGATTAGGGCACGTTTTGTATTCTATGTATCCTCTCCCTTGCACCCACACCAAGTCAAAGCAAGCGGAACAGATCGTCCCCGCAGGCTCGAGCAACTGGCGAACAAGCCTTTGGGCGGGCCAACTCACCACTAAAAAACAACACCCGCATCATCGAATGAAGTATTGATACCGATACAGTCTAAAAGTGGCTATTGATGACTTAAATGGTTATCTGAATGTCAAATTCATAAAGCTTATTATATTTCGCCATATTTCGGATTAACTATATACTCAGCTCCTCAATGGAGTGGCATATACTCTGCGTTTAACGATATCGAATGTATTGGTGCTGTTTACACACTCCCAGTACATGTTCCTCGAGTGCGCAGAGGTATGTTTCCTCCAGAGTTTAGCGTTTCAAAAATTAGGTTAAATTCTTCCATTGACTTCACGTTTACCCGCCCATCCGGATTCAGCCTTCGTTAGCCTACTGTTTTGCACTCGAAAGGTCTCTACCCTGTTCCCCCATTGCATGAAGCCACCTATATAAGTATTGGAAAAGGTCTTATCAACGCAACTCGACGGGACATTGAACTGCCTGGGGCCAGAGTTTCCACATCCAAAGTCACCGTTAGGATACAATCTCCCGAAAAAGAGATATGCATCGTTGAGGCCCGAGATAGGATGGATTGACCTCTTTATTTATGCCCTATTAGAGTCGGATAGAGATTCACGCATTTGGTTTCGTTTTTTATATTACCCTACAAAGGCGCATTGGGGGGGAGTTTTCTATTGTACATCATTCTCTTGTGTACGCACGCGCAAGGCTGACAAGGTATAGATGGTCGGACCTGTCCCCACGAAAACATACATATTTACACTACTCACTCCATATATTTATATGCCTATCCTCAGACCCGCAAAAAGTTAGTTCCTCTTCACGCATTGATCGAAAAGAAAGTCCATTATGTAAGTGATGGAAAGTCTCTCGGGTTGCTAAGGAAGACGAGTTACATGCGCCATTTCTCCATCGGCAGTCCACTTCTTGTACTTCCAATTGGCTTTTCAGTGCATGTTCTTCTTTTGCCAAGAGATATGACTTCTGTCTGACCTTGCATTTGCCGGTACATTTTTGATAACAAATGTTCTTCCTATGAGATTACGACAGCTGACCCACATCTAATTGAAATTTGAAAGGAGACAGACTTTATGCTGTTGTTACAACAAAGTCCATCGAGGGAGGGCCTGGATTACCAAAGACTCCACGCAATCGGACCCACCTCATCAGCAAGGGATATCCTTCGCACGCCAAGTGGATAGAGAACTCGCAAAATAAGGTTTTTTGTGGGCAAGCACAATAATGGCGTCCACGAGAATAAAGGATAGAATTTCGCATCTTCAATGCGAGAATCATACGTGTTGGCAGAAGATACCATAATGCAGCTTTTCTTTTTTTCCCAAAAAAAGCCCCCTATTTTTAACTAAACCCCACCGTTTCACGTAGATCTTATTCATGGCGTGAATTGAAATAAGTCAAGGGCACCAAAAAGGCATGGAAGAATGAGCCACGATTCACTGTGTAAGCGAAGAGTCAGTACCGCCACTGGTTTTCTGTATGATGGTTCGCGTCCGAGGTCCGGGAAAATGTTCAGAAGGAAAATCTATAAGGGAGCTCGTCATCAGCCGATTCCTCCCTCCATCATCATCAGATGCATGTGCGTTTTTGTCTTTTCAGATGTGTCATCATGAAAGATTGCCGATAAACCTCCACCCGGATTCCCTCATCTGAGTCATCACATCTACCACTACAATCAGTTTTCTTACCATCCACTTGATGAGTCTACTCAGGATTCTTCCACTAGCCTAAGATTTGGCTACTACGTTTCGACTTTTTGAAGATCTATATGTGCTTCCCTGTTGTTTCCATGATCCCGCTTCAACGCTTCTTCTACAACTCGCCCTTGAGTTCGGGGCGTTGCATCCATGCACAAGCCACGCACTGGGAGAGGCAGCTCGCGCCACTTGCATGCAACCCCTTAACCTTCGGCGTGCCGCATCAAGGGCAATCTTCATTAAGATCCACCCGTCCTTGGTGACGCAATTCGCTCATCCTGGATTTCCCTTGAAGACCGCAAAATCATGCTCCATCCCACGCGTTTTTCCGAGTTTTTGCCAAACTCTCTTTGTCCGCGCGCTCTGGTCTTGACCGCCCTAATGCGCCTGAAGATCGGAAGCTCGAGCAGGACAACCCCAAAACTGTGTACAGCATCGGCTCTTCTTCAGTGAGCCTTTGAATGATTCGGTGGTAGTTCTGGGTCTAGGTAAAGCCCTCCGGTTGTTCTCCCTGGGGCGCGCGGTCCAAACGGACTCCCCAGACAGAGGATGAAAGTCAAACTGTCGGGCATCTCCAGCAGCCTTTCGACACCCAACCGTCCTCTCTACTCTTGATTCTCATAGTACGCCCCTCCACGAAATATGTATTGGAGGATCGTAATGTCCCTGTGCCTACTGGTGGGCTCACCGTAAGTAGCATGGAGGCATTACTCACATGGTCGCACGCCATCTGTACTCCGCTCATTGTCGAGCCTCACTGCCATGTCAACATAGGTGCTCTCCGTGGCCGGTAAGCCGCCGCCGTGGAGGCGGTCATGGCTAGGGTTCCGTTAGGGAAGTAAGTCGTAGAACCAAAAGGAGCCACCCTCGTAGGATGCGGCTGCAGTCACCGTGCAACTTTGACCAGATTCTGGTGGTCGATTGATGATAGGCATTAAGATCGCTCATTGCAACGACTTGGCGGAAGCTCGGGCAGAAGCAACACGCAGCTGTTGGGGAGGTGTGGTGGATGGGCGCTTCACGCAGAGCCCGCCATCGGGATAGCGGCCGTCAGACACACTGACCTCAAACGCCGCATACCACATCTCCCAATCCTTACAACTTTCGAGGTTGAATATTGCCCAGTGATCGTAAGATCTCGCAGCGGCCTTCGTGAGGTGCAGACACAGGTGGGAGCCGCTGTCAGGGATCTTGGTGGCGCGCGACCCCAGGGCTTGGAAGGTCGGGTCCCTCCCTCGGCCTGGGATGAGCTGATGCACTTCCATCAATAGCTTACCGGAAGGAGACGAGAGAAGCAAGCATGTGAGTACTAGTTTAAGAATCATCCAGTACTTTAACTGGACTCCGCACATGTCGCAGTCATCCCGAGCGAGGAACGAGGCTTGGATTGAGGAGCGGAAGCAAGAGGAACTTCCTAGGTTCCTGAAGAGTTGGTAACCACAGACGCCATTTCTCGTACCGTTACAAGTTTCCCTGCTTAGCTGGGAGAAGTAGAGCTCTCTGACCTGAGACTCCCACTCCACGTCAATCCCTATAAAAACGACATTCACGAGACATTCGATATATACAGACCAGATTTTTTGTTTTGGAGGGTTACTGTTTAACAGCAACGATGAGGAGGAACATCTAGTCAATTCTGACAGATCTAGTTTAATTCCGATCACGGTGGAAGGCCATCCGTTGACCCATTTTCGAAGAACTTGTATGAGGTACTCAAGGCGTCGCCTCTGGCCAGCCCTGATCGACGAGGGGCGACGGGTAGAATGCAGTGTTGAGGATAAGGGCGGGGCTCTCCAAATGAGCCTCCGCCGCTAGCCAGCCGCAGCTAGTGACATGTGGGAAAGCGGGCGGCTGCAGGTAGCGGAGGTTCAATTGAGCCCTGACAGAGAGCGTTGGAGCGCGGAAAGGGGCCGGAGAGGATGATGGAGTCGGCTGGGGATAAGGAAGGGAACCGCAGAGAGGGAGCAGTTGTGGTCGAGGGTGCAGCGGAGGAGTTGTGAGAGGAGGAGAGAGGGCGAGGGAGGATGAGTTGGTCGCCAATGAAGGACGGAGAAGGAGAGACTGGTTATAAAGACTGATGATCAAATGCAGGGGTCAGGAGCAGTTGATCTGGAAGGAAGGTCCGTTGGCCGCACGCCCGGCGAGGCGGAGAAAGGGCTCACGGCGGAGGGAAGGAGGAGAAGTTGCGGGGCAGACGAGGAATCTAAACAGGCCCTTCGGGAGCCGGCCGAAGCGGTCTCTCAGTTCCTCCCTCCTCTGCGGCGGGGAAGATTCCCACCAAGTGCGTCAGTCTAGGAAAACTGTTGAGATGTTGAAAACGCAAGCGGAGCGACCTCCGTGCACGCACCTCACGTCCTGTTCCCCTTTGCGCAGGGCCGCCCGTGGCTCCCTGGGTGCTGGTCTTTGGGGCTGCGCCCGCTTTTCCGTCGGGCGCGCGCCTGGGGTTCCGGGGAGCTGGCCGCCCTTTGCCCAGCCTACTGACACGCAACCGGGTCGGGCCTCCGCCGCTGGGGAGACGACCGACCATGGCGGAGAAGAAAGGGAACATTCAGAGCACTACTGAGCAGCGGCCTATGCTGCTAGCCGGGAGTTAGCAGGGAATGGCTGACTGAATAGGGCGTTCTTTGTCCATCTTCATACTTCTTTTCTGTTGCTCTTGGTATGTTGGGGAGGGCTGCGCCGCGGTGGGGGCTGGGCGTACGCGTGGCCGTCCTCGCGCGCGTGCGGCTCTTTCGCCTGTCTTGCGCCGGGGCGGACAGGAGGCATCGAACGACTGTACACCATTTGCGTCGTGGGGGTGCCGGATTCCCGCCACTGGACGGACGTTGAGCAGGGTGAGCGGGAGATGCAGCGGAGACCAGACAGAGCAGGCGGGGCGACTCGGTCGCTGGGTGTGGACACGCGGTGTCAGTTGAACAATCAGGACAGGATCGCAGTACAATTGAAACGCAAGCACAGCACCAGCGTATGGAATTAGTCGGGAGACGGAGGAGACTGCCCCGTAGTACTGTTTCTATCTCCGTCCCAATGCTACTCTCTGTTGTACATTGCCAGCCTGAGGGTGAGTGCAACAGCGTTTCTACTACACGAAGCAGTGAGAGAGATCAGAGGGGAGAGCTAGGAGCAGGATCGACTGCAGCTCTCGTGTGCACTATTTGAGCTTCGGTTGGCAGTCGTGATATATTATTGTGACTCCCCTAATCCTTCGTTGTTTTTGTCCCGATTTGTTTAACAGCGGTACCGTGGCCACCCCATGTGGTTCTTCCCGGGTGTCTTGGATTCACGCCATTGAGGACTTACTTTTCCTTTGGGTTTCTTCTGCCACCGGGACGTGGATCCGCCAGGGGCCACCATAAAGTATGGCCCTTAGCACAGGACGAACGGGACCACATGCACCAGTTACTATGTTTAAATACCGATATAAGGCTCTAGCTTCACTGGGCTAATCCTCTCTCGCTTTAAATAAAATTAATATCCACTATAATTTCAGGTGATACTTAAAATTTGCTCTCTACAGTCGGTGCTGATTTCAGGAGCTATAAAAGGTTTTTCGTGAGAAATCGTTCTACTCTGATATTAAGGCTTCACTGCTCCATACTCGTGCGCTGTCTTTAAGTAAGGATGGGACTCACTAAAAGCATCATTGTTCAAGGGACTTAAGACATGTGTCCCGCGCCGTCTTACTTCGAAGAATGTTCAGGATACGTCTCATACATCAATGTTACTTAGTCTCTTTTGTACATTTTGATATATCCGGATCATTATTCAAGTCATACCTCCTAGTACTCACATTACTTTGGACCACTTAATACTAGGAGATAATTATAACTTTAATATTCATTTAATAATAAAAAAATTTACAATAAATAATTATATTAAATTATAAAAATTTAATAAAATAAATAAAAAATAAGTACATTATATATATTCTCTTTAAAATTGTTCAACTACTCTAGCTCAATTGTTTTCAAACAATTTAAGTGACATCATCAGTCGATACGACTCAGCACGATATGCTAGGGTTCAAATTAAGAAGTACATTACATTTACACATATAATTCCCACTAC